>WNWK01021753.1:0-33645 GCA_009830355.1 Cherax destructor | reverse complement strand
AAAAAACCTAGTTGGATGAATCTTATTGAAGCTACTGGCCTAGGGCTTACGCGACGGTCTAGAGTTTTGAGACTCTCTGACCGCGGGCGAACCCCACCCGTGGTATGGTTTGTTTGCAATCGTGTCATTACATTTCTAGTCAAAGTAAGTAATATAATTGGAAGGTCCTGGAGGGATTGGTACCAAATTTCAGAAAATCATTTATGGCAAAAGACTCGGCGGAGATAAATTTCCCAATGAAAACCAGGGTGCCAAAATGGGGAAACACCATAAGTGTCAGGGGCCCAAGACATTCAACTGCCTCCCAGCAACATTAGGAGGTTACCAATAGATCCCTGGCTGTCTTCAAGAAAGCATTAAACAGGAACCTAAAGTCAGTACCTGAAACCGGGCTGTGGTTCTACGTCGTTTGCGTGCGGCCGGCATAACGCCTAGTTGATGACCTGATTCAACCACTCCCGGTCTCAGACCTGGCCGGCGGGTTAACCAAAACCCTCTTCAATCAATGTAATTTTTTTACCCTCAAGGGTATCTAAAAATATTCATAATAGGTATATATCTATATAAAATGCATTATAATTTTTTTTAAAAAGAATGTAAAAAGATGCTTTTTAAAATGATAGATTTTATTAATAATTATAAGATTTTTTATGAATTTAAACTTTTTTACAAACATTAAATAATTTTAAATCCGTCATAATTTTTAAAAAAATGATTTCTTTAGAATAAAGATATTTATTATAAGTACAAGTTATCATCTGAGGGTTGAAATGTGGCAGGATGGCAAACTAAAATAAACTTTAATTCATGAAAGCAAATAATTATTACATAACTATGTAAGCATATATATAAGAATATAGACAGGTGGTGGAGTTTATAACTCTTTTTAATAACTATCTAATATTTAGGAAAACATGAGTTTTGAATTTCAATGTTTTTTGAATTGAACATTCTTTGCTATTCAAAAATTTAATTCTTTATATAGAAGGCTTTCTCCAATCATTTATTTTCCTGTTAATATTCAGGTGGTAAATGGAATATCAGCCTGGTCGCTCCCTGCCCAGCCCTTCTGGGGAGGGTAGGTCCAAGGCTGGAGCTTGCTACCATCTGCGGCTCGCAAGCCTGCCCTTCCCTCAGCCTCCTTGGGGCGGGGAAGGTGGAGACCAGAGGGCCTAGAACTATCTACCTACGGCTTGTGGGCGAATATGGCTAGGCCTGGGACCAGTTGGTCCCACCGCCTGAGGGTACCCCTCCCATGGGAGACTTCGGCCCTGCTCCCCACGCCGGAGGCCGACCCCGGGCGCCATCTGGTAAAGACCCGGGCGGGAGATTTCCCGGTGAATCACACCTCCATCAGCTCTGGTGTCCATGCCCAGCCCTTCTGGGCAGGGTGGTGCCAAGGCTGGAGCTTGCACCATCTGCGGCTCGAAGTCTGCCCTTCCCTTCAGCCTCCTTGGGGCGGGGAAGGTGGCAGACCAGAGGGGCCTACAACTATCTACCTACGTGCTTGGGGAATATGGTGGGCTACCAGTGGTCCACCCAGGGTACCCCTCCCATAGGAGACTTAGGTCTCTGCCTCCCCCCGGGGCCGGGCCGGTCGCCATCTGGTAAAACCCGGGCCGGAGAATTCCCGGTGGATCAACACCTCCTATCAGCTCGGGTCGATCCCTGCCCAGCCTTCTAGGGCGGGAGGCCAAGGCGGGCTTGCCCATCTGCGGCTCGCAAGCTGCCCTTCCCTTCAGCCTCCTTGGGGCGGGGAAGGTGGCAGACCAGAGGGGCCTACAACTATCTCCTCGGTTGTGGGCGAATATGGCTAGGCCTGGGACCAGTATCCACCGCGAGGCCCCCCCAAGGAGGCTTGGGTCTCGCTCCCCCGCCAGGGGGCCGGAGCCGGGTCGCCATCTGGTAAAGACCCGGGCCGGGGAAATCCCGGGAATCAACACCTCCTCACCTCCTCCGGGGGGGAGCTGACCCTGCAACCACAATTGGTGATACATGACCAGGGTGGGAGAAATTCTCACATACCTCAAGGGAGTGACTGTGGTAAAATTATACTAGTCGGTCATCTCCCCGGGAGATTGTTTGTTGCAAGTGGCGGTGTCCCAGATAGACAATCTCCCACAATTCCCCACATAGTGGTTTCTCCTGTGCTTCCCTCCCATTAACACTGGTGCAGTTGATATAATGGTCAGCTACTGTCAGTATGGTTAGAACGTCGCTTCGTAGTTGCACGTCTGGCAGTAGCTGGTGATTGAATGCCAGTCAGCCATGTTTAAATGTTCACTTCCACCCCTCACCTGGCACTGACTAACCCTCACCTGCCACTGACTAACCCTCACCTGGCACTGACTAACCCTCACCTGGCACTGACTAACCCTCACCTGGTACTGAGGGAAGAAAAAAAGAAACCGACACTACACTACACTACAGACCTGTCAGTTTCCTTGTCGATTTGTTGATTAGGTTTTCCCTTATGTTGACTTCACATTGAACACTGTGCAGTTGATATTGAGTCAGTTACTTCAGTGTGGTGGAAAACGATTGCTTGTCTGGTTGTACGTCTGGTAGCGGGTCTGGTATTTGAATGCTGGTCTCCTGTCTTGGTTATATTTGGTCCATTTCGCTGTAGTCACCGTCAGTTTTCTTGTCACTATAAGTTCCTTGTATGTTGTTACAACAGTTCTTGCAAATAGACCATCACTAGAGTCTCAACGGCCCAGGGAATGGCCAAATATAGGAGCAGCCCACGGGAGGTGGAGTGACTTCCCCTACGGGAGGTGCTAGTGTTAAAATTCATCCATTTTTTGTCCAAAATTTATCCTGTAAGTAACAAAAGCAAAGTTTAAAAAGAATAATGGGCATTTTTCTATTGTTTTGCAATAAAAGTATAGCTGGAAAGTAACACTTACTTGTCAGGAACAAAAATTGTTCCTGAACATCATTGCCCTATCCTTACCAATTATACTTTTTAATAACCTGTGCTAAAAAATCCAATTTTACTTATTTTAATATCTACTGTATACCATTCTTTGCCCCTGTTTATTTTTTATTATACTTTTTTATAAACCTGTATTATACCTTTATTTCTATTGCAACTATTCTCTAGTGTAATTACAAGTATCGATCTTGTGCTACAACTATCTTATTATCTATTAATATCATAGGTAATATCTAGTTCACCTAATTACATTCTAGCTTATTGAATAACCAACACCAAACTCATTGATACTTCACAATTTTGTAATTTAAACTTAGTAGTTTATCTATATTTGTAATTTTTACTGTACTTTATTTCATTCTAGCCTAATACATACCCATTACCAAACTCATTGGTGCTACATTGTTATAAGTAATTTTATCTTATTATTTTTGGAGGGAGAGAGTATGGAGGAGGTGAATGTATTCAGATATTTGGGAGTGGACATGTCAGCAGATGGGTCTATGAAGGATGAGGTGAATCATATAATTGATGAGGGAAAAGGGTGAGTGGAGCACTTCGGTCTGTGGAGACAAAGAACTTTGTCCATGGAAGTAAAGAGGGAATGTATGAGAGTAGTTATACCAACGCTCTTATATGGGTGTGAAGCATGGGTGATGAATGTTGCAACGAGGAGAAGGCTGGAGGCAGTGGAGATGTCATGTCTGAGGTCAATGTGTGGTGTGAATATAATCAGAGAATTCGGAGTTTGGAAATTAGGAGGAGGTGCGGGATTACCAAAACGATTGTCCAGAGAGCTGAGGAGGGGTTGTTGAGGTGGTTTGGACATGTAGAGAGAATGGAACGAGACAGAGTGACTTCGAGTGTATAAATCTGTAGTGGAGGGAAGGCGGGGTAGGGGTCGGCCTAGGAAAGGTTGGAGGGAGGGGTAAAGGAAGTTTTGTGCGAGGGCTTGGACTTCCAGCAAGCATTGTGAGCGTATTTGATAGGAGTGAATGGAGGCATATGGTTTTAATACTTGACGTGCTGTTGGAGTGTGAGCAGAGTAACATTTATGAAGGATTCAGGGAAACCGGCAGGCCGGACTTGAGTTCTGGAGATGGGAAGTACAGTGCCGGCACTCTGAAGGAGGGGTGTTAATGTTGCAGTTTTATAACTGTAGTGTAAAGCACCCTTCTGGCAAGACAGTGATGGAGTGAATGATGATGAAAGTTTTCTTTTTCGGGCCACCCTGCCTTGGTGGGAATCGGCCGATGTGTTAATAAAAAAAAAAAAAAGTTAATATCTAATTACCTTCTAGCTTATTAAATAACCAACACCAAACTCATTGGTGCTACCCAATTTTGTAACTTAAACTTAATAGATTAACTAAATTTGTAAGTTTTTACTGTACTTTATTTCATTCTAGCTTAATACATAACCAATACCAAACTCATTGGTGCTACATTGTTATTAGTAATTTAATCTTATTAGTTTATATCTAAATTTTTCTTTAATTTTACTGTACTATATTTCATTCTAGCTTAATACATAACCAATACCAAACTCATTGGTGCTACATTGTTTTTGATAATTGTATCTTATTAGTTTATATCTAATTTTTTATTTCATACTAGCTTAATACATACTCAATACCAAGACCACTATGTTTATTTGTTACTATACTCTATTTGACCAATGTGCATTAGTTATATACTTACCAAAACATCCCCTTACAACAGATATCAGTACTATAACTCACCACACTATACATGATATAACAAAATCACTATTTAACCTAAATGATGAATGATCACGTCGACCCTGGTCTAAACCTATTTAATCGAACACCCATTCAAAATTTACTGGAAAATAACTGCCTCTACTACACAGCATCACAAGCCCACACTGTCCTAAACACTACTAAAAGTATAACAGTTCTTAACTACAATGTCCGATCCTTAAGCAAACACTATGATGACCTCCTTGGTTCCCTAAAAACAACCTTCACATGTATTGTCCTTACTGAAACCTGGCTTAAGCAGGATACAATAGATATATACTCGCTACCAGGATACACAGCAATACACAACTGCAGACCACATCAAGCGGGGGGAGGTATTGCAATCTATTACTCTAATGAAATATCCTGCTGTGACACCATTTGCTATAATGATGAATATGGAGAATATATTTTTGCTAAATTTACTGCACAAAACCTTAAGACTCCCATAACCATCGGGGCCATTTACCGGATGCCTCATACAAACATCCCAAGTTTTAGCGATCAACTAAAAACGCAAATAACAAGCAACCAATTGAACAAACACCACCTTATCTTAGCTGGAGACTTCAACATCAACCTTGGCCTACCAGATGACCAGCCAGTAACCGATTTCATCAACAATATGAACAACACACTTCTCATACCAACAATAACCAAACCAACTAGGCTTACTGATACGAGTGCAACCATAATCGACCATATATGGACCAATATCCTAGCCCCCCTTAAATCGGGGATAATAACAGACAGCACCACAGACCACTACCCCATCTTCCTCTTAACAAACATTAGTAAACCGCCCCTAGAATACACCAAAGTTTCATTCCGACTCCATGACCAAGCTTCAATAAATAACTTCACAACAGAGCTAGACACAGTTGACTGGGCTATAGAATTCCCAAATGCCAAGGGTATCGATGAGTGGACAGAAACCTTTCTTAATAAATTACATAGACTATACAACAAACATTGTCCTATAAAAATGAAACAGATTACGAATAAACGGTTAGGCTGCCCATGGCTAACTAACAACTTACTAAAATCCATTAACAAGAAACATCAATATGAGAAGCAATATAGACGGGGATTCATACATAAGGAGTTTGTTAAACACTATTCATCAGTTCTCACCAAACTAATAAAAAGAAACAATTGTACTACTCCAGCAGATTCACTGAAACAAGAGGGAGATATAAAATAGACCTGAAAACACTCTCACAGATTATGGGCACCCTACAAACTGAAAAAATAGGGATATTGTCCTAACTAAACCAAACGAAACACCACTACAGCCTATTGATACAGTAAACAAGATAAATGACTTCTTCTCAACTATAGGATCAAATCTTGCCAGTAAAATTCCAGATACCAATGCCCGAGCAAGTGATTACCTAGATGGGAATTTCCCATCCTCCTTATATCTTGCACCTACAGAACCCACTGAAGTCTCCATGATAATCAAGTCACTTAAAAATATATCAGGACATCTGTCTCAAGTTCCACCCTTAATATACAAACGAGCTGCTCATGTCCTTTCATATCCTATTTCTTTACAACAAATCATTAGAATCTAGCACCTTCCCAACACTACTCAAAACAGCAAGGGTTACAATACACAAAGGTGGTGACCCTACAGACGTAAATAACTATAGGCCTATATCAAATCTACCATTGCTATCCAAAATATTCGAGAAACTTGTCCACAAGAGATTATACTCGTTTATAACTACACAAAGCATACTCAACCCCTGCCAATTTGGCTTCAGGAAAAATAAAAGCACTAACGATGCAATAGTAAAAATGATAGACCTGCTTTACACAGCACTTGAAAATAAGGAATATCCACTAGGACTTTTTATTGACTTAAGGAAAGCTTTTGACACAGTAAACCACGGCATCTTACTCCTACAAACTTGACCACTATGGAATAAGAGGTCATGCTGCATACCAAATCCTACCTCACTAATAGGTACCAGTATGTCACTATTAAAGACACATCCTCCACGACACTACCACTAGACACCGGCGTACCGCAGGGAAGTGTCCTTGGTCCCCTGCTCTTCCTCAATGATCTTCCCAATGTATCACAACACTTGAAACCAATACTCTTTGCTGACGATACAACTTATGTCATCTCCACACAAACCTTGCCCGCTTAATACCATTGTTAACGACGAATTAATAAAAATATCAACATGGTTGACTGCCAATAAACTTACACTCAACACTGATAAAACCTTCTATATTATGTTTGGCAACAGAACAGATGATCCACAATTAAACATTAAGATCAACTCTACACCTATTGCTAGACATAACGAGGGCAAGTTCCTGGGCCTTCACCTTAACAGCAGCCTGAAATTCAGCACCCATATCCAACACATAACAAAGAAAGTGTCCAAAACTGTGGGGATCCTCTCTAAGATACGGTATTATGTACCACAATCAGCCCTACTCACACTATACTACTCACTCATCTATCCCTACCTCACATATGCCATTTGTGCATGGGGATCAACAGCAATTACCCACCTAAAGCCAATAATAACCCAACAAAAAGCCCAGTAAGAATTATCACACAATCCAACGCTAGGCAGCACACCCCCACTCTTCAAAGACCTAAACCTACTCACTGTCCAGAACATCCATACTTACTACTCTGCTATCTACATTTATAGAACCATTAATTCCAACTTTAACCCTGAGCTAAAACACTTTCTTGACAGTTGTGACCAGGACCCATAGACATAATACCAGACATAAACATCTCTTTGACATTCCCCGTGTCCGACTAAATCTATACAAAAATTCAATGCGCATAAAGGCCTAAAATCTGGAACTCCTGCCTGAAAACTCTAGAACTCAGACACAACCTCCATTTTCAAAAGCACCGTTAAAAACATCTTATCTCACTTACGCACCCAACCGGTAGTTAACCATACGAAAACTACTTTATCTTGCACATATCCACAGCAAAATACACTTATTGATATCTGTGATTCTCCTTAATTTGCACATTACTAACCACAGCAAAATACACTTATTGATATCTGTGATTCCCTTAATTTGCACAGTTCTAACCAAAATTCTAATACAACTATTGCTCCATAATACTTAAGCTAGTCATAAGTTTGCCTAAGATACTCCAATATAGAAACTATATTATGCCAATATATCACCTTTATCATTAATATATAAACTAATTGCTAACTTTTTATACTAATTGTTAAATTCTCAATGTTTAAATTCAGTACCTAAATTTTGTAAACCTAACCTTACAATCTGTATATCCATTGTATAGCTATTGAGTAAGACCTATCATAAGACTGCCTGAAAAGCCTAGGCATACCTAGGCATATTATTGGCCATCTTGTAATATCAACTTTAATGTATAACTATAAGTACCCCACCTTGTATTACATGAAATAAAGAATTTGAATTTGAATTTGAAAACTGTATTTGTGTATACATGAATGACCTTATTTACTAAGGAGTTTTTGAGGGCATTCATTTTCTTTCATTGTCTCATATATTCATTTTCTTTTAAATATACCAGTGAAGAGACTATTATAAATATTAATTTTAAAACACCAGTTTAACAATATAATTACATTTAAACAGAGCTGATTTTCAATTTACCACACTGAATATTAACAGGAAAATAAATGTATTTGTAGAAAGCCTTCTTCTATATAAAGAAGGAAATTTTTGAATAGCAAAGAATAATTCAAGTTCAACAAAACATTAAACATTCAAAACTCTATGTTTTCCTAAATATGTATTAGATAGTTAAGCGGGTCGATCACCATGCCCAGCCCTTCTAGGGTAGGGTAGGTGCCAAGGCTGGAGCTTGCTACCATCTGCGGCTCGCAAGCCTGCCCTTCCCGTCAGCCTCCTTGGGGCGGGAAAGGTGGAGACCAGAGGGCCTAGCAACTATCTACCTACGTGCTTGTGGGCGAATATGGCTAGGCCTGGGACCAGTTGGTCCCACCGCTGAGGTACCCTCCCATGGGAGACTTCGGTCTCTGCTACTCCCCACGCCAGGGAGCCGGAGCCGGGTCGCCATCTGGTAAAGACCCGGCCGGGAGATTTCAGTGAATCAACACCTCCTCCTCCTAGATAGTTAAGCAGAACCAAACTTGGCTGGGTCACCATTTGAGAAGACCCGGGCCGGACATACCGACGAACCTACAAGAAGAAGAAGAAGCAGAACCAAACGTTGATCACCATGCCCAGCCCTTCTAGGGCAGGGTAGGTGCCAAGGTTGGAGCTTGCTACTATCTGCGGCTCGCAAGCCTGCCCTTCCGTCAGCCTCCTTGGGGCGGGGAAGATGGCAGACCAGAGTGGCCTAGCATCTATCTACCACCTGCCTCGTGCTTGTGGGGAATGTGGCTAGGCCTGGGACCAGTTTGTCCCGCCGCTGAGGGGCACCCCCCCCATGGGAGACATAGGTCTCTGATACTCCACGCCAGGGAGGCGGCCGGGTTGCCATCTGGTAAAGACCGGACAGGGAGATTTCCCAGTGAATCAACACCTCCTCCTCCTCAGAACCAAAGCTCAAACGGCGGGTCATCATCTGACTAAGACCCGCGTCAGGAAACACTTCTCCAGTGTCCTGGACGAACCTTACTTAACCTAAATGTATGACGAACCTTCTCTACCTAATGTACCCGTGTCACCTGTCCGGTGTCCTGACGAACCTACCCTACCTAATGTGTATACTTAAAAAGAGTTGGTCGATCACCATGCCCAGCCCTTCTAGGGCAGGGTAGGTGCCAAGGCTGGAGCTTACTACCATCTGCAGCTCTTAAGCCTGCCCTTCCCGTTAGGGAAGGTGGCAGACCACAGGGGCCTAGCATCTATCTACCTCCATCCCTCTGCTGGTGGGGAATGTGGCTAGGCCTGGGGCCAGTTGGTCCCGCCGATGAGGGTATCCTCCCATGGGAGACATAGGTCTCTGACACTCCCACGCCAGGGAGCCAGAGCCGGGTCGCCATCTGGTAAAGACCCGGGCCGGGAGAATTCCCGGTGAATCAACACCTCCTCTTCCTCCTTAAAAAGAGTTGTAAACTCCACCAGCCTGCCTGTATTCTAAATACATACATATATGCTCACATAGTTATGTAATAATTATTTGCTTTCATGAATTAAAGTTTTTTTTTAGTTTGCCATCCTGCCCACTTTCTTTAACATCCTCGGCTGATAACTTGTAGTACTTATAATAAATATACTTTATTCTAAAAGAAATCATTTGATTATCATAAAATTATGACGGTTTATAAATAACTTAAAGTTTTGTAGAAAATCTTAAATTCATATAAATCTTATAATTATTACCATAAAATCATAAAATTTTAGAAAGTATTTTTATCCATTCTTTTATAATAAAATTATTATTATTTTTTATATAGGTCGATCACCATGCCCAGCCCTTCTAGGGCAGGGTAGGTGCCAAGGCTGGAGCTTGCTACCATCTGCGGCTCGCAAGCCTGCCCTTCCGTCAGCCTCCTTGGGGCGGGGAAGGTGGCAGACCAGAGGGGCCTAGCAACTATCTACCTACGTGCTTGTGGGCGAATATGGCTAGGCCTGGGACCAGTAGGTCCCACCGCTGAGGGGTACCCCCCTCCCATGGGAGACTTCGGTCTCTGCTACTCCCACGCCAGGGAGCCGGAGCCGGGTCGCCATCTGGTAAAGACCCGGGCCGGGAGATTTCCCGGTGAATCAACACCTCCTCCTTTTATATACTTCTTTATGGATTTGAATATGAATAATTTTGGATACCCTGAGGGTAATAACAGTTACACGGTGTTTACCTAGAGAAGGTTTCGGGACTCAAGCTCCCGCGGCTCGGTCTGAGACCAGACCTCATGGTGGATCAGGGTCTAATCAACCAGGCTGTTACTGCCGGCCGCACGCAAACTGACGTACCAACCACTACCCGGTTGGTCAGGTACTGACTTTAGGTGCCTGTCCAGTGCCTTCTTGAAGACAGCTAGGGGTCTATCGGTAATCCCCCTAATGTATGCTGGGAGACAGTTGAACAGTCTTGGGCCCCGGACACTTACTGTGTTGTCTCTCAGTGTACTCGTGGCGCCCCTCCTTTTCATCGGGGGAATGTTGCATCTCCTGCGAAGTCTTTTGCTTTCATAGGGAGTGATTTTCGTGTGCAGGTTTGGTATCAATCCCTCCAGGACCTTCCAAGTGTATATTATCATGAATCTCTCTCGCCTGCGTTCCAGGAAATACAGATCAAGGACCTTCAACCGTTCCCAATAATTTAGGTGCTTTATCGTACTTATGTGTTTGGTGAAAGTTCTTTGTACACTCCAGGTCTGCAATGTCGCCAGCCTTGAAGGGGGCTGTTAGTGTACAGCAGTATTCCAGCCTAGAGAGAACAAGTGATTTGAAGAGTGTCATCATGGGCTTGGCGTCCCTAGTTTTGAAGGCTCTCATTATCCATCCTATCATTTTCCTAGCCGATGAGGTAGATACATTGTTGTGGTCTTTAAAGGCGAGATCCTCTGACATTATCACTCCTAAGTCCTTCACATTTCTTTTTCGCTCTATTGTATGGTTAGAATATGTCGTATACCTTGATACATTTTTATTTCCTCAAGTTTTCCATATCTGAGTAGTTGAAATTTCATATTGTTTTGAGTGGCCCATTTGAAGATTTGGTTGATGTCAGCTTGGAGTTTTGCAGTGTCTTCAATGGAGGTCACTGCTATGACAATCCGGGTTTCATCCGCAAAGGAAGACACGGAGCTTAGGGCGCAGTGCGGCAATTTCGGTTAGGATTTTTATTTATCGTCCGATTTTTTTTAGTTTTGGTGTACGTTTAGAAGCATATATGTAACATAATATGACAAAGTTTCAATAAGATTGGCCAACAAACAACTGAGAATTTTTTTTTTTTTTTTTTTTTTTTTTATATTTTATTTAAAACTCATCATTACAGGTATATAATAAATATATAAGAGAGATTTTCTACAGATGCAACACAACATACCAGCATCTCTACTACTCAGCCTACCATACAACAGCAGGGTGAACACTACCTATCCTCGAAGACTACCCCACCCTCCACCTACATTGTATTGAATCTGTATTGTTTATAACACTTTATTACAATATTAATAGTACAATGAGTAAACAATGGATATATTTGTACAATTCAAGAATTACAGGAAAGTAGCAGAATGCTACTCTCTCAGCCCACCCGACCCCCCTTTCTCTCACAGCAATACATTAATTCCTCAATAGGTAAGCGGATACACTTTTCGCCATTTATAATATAATAAATATGATACTCTGCTTCAGCACTAGGTTGAATAACATGGAACTCTCATGCTTATTACAGCTGTGGGTGGCGAGTAACCGCCCCGTACCCACTACCTCACCTTTCAATCCACTCTCAAGAAAATATATACTGTACCAATGAAATACACTATACATTCATATTCATGTACGTATAATTATACAATGAGAGAATACTTGTGAACAAAACAGAATATAAGTATAACCGTAAAATGGAAAATTACAAGTACGGTAAAAGAGACAGCTTCGTCTCAATGTAATCAACAATCGCACACTACTGGAATACAAAATCAGTCAAGAGTAATCAATCGACCCCCTTGATATACCTACATACATGAAGGAGTTAAGCCAGTTTTTCCCTTCACTCGACGAGTCGTAATAATGACCGGACTGTGAATTCCTGATATTCAACTGGAAACTCGACTGGCCACTGCGGCCAGACAGGAGTTTGTTGCCACATTTGGTGCGATACACAGCAAGCACCTGTATACAATCATTGGCAGACCTCTCGCGACACACCCACAAGGTATATACATAATCAGTAACTATATATCCAATCGTTCTTTGTACGATAGATGAAACTCCACCTATGTCTAGACTTAGTGCTTGAAGACTTTGAATACCGCGTCCCCGACAACACAGTATTACTTTACCCAGCAACTCTCGTCTAGACTCTAAGCTTTCACAAAAATATAGACTATGATAAGAATCCGCGATCGCTCCGCAAGCAGGACACATTTCCCCTTCTATGAGGCGTCGATTATATAATACCACTTTTGACGGTAGGATGTTATGTAAGAACTTATAATATACTTCGCGCACTTTCGGATGAATATGTAATTCAGCGAAACGTCTCCAAATACCTGACCACTCGTACACAGGAAAAAGGCAATGCACTGGCGGAACAACAGGCCGTACTACACCCCGTATAAGAACTCGTATGGGCATATTTCCCGGTTGTCGTGCATAAACAAGGCAGCGGAGAAAGTCTATCCCAATGCGGCATTCGTCTCCGCTGTACCACTTACAAACATATTCATGCAATGCTGGAAGGGACATCGTACCATGCGAAATCGCTGTCAAATAAACACCTTTCACAAACATTCCTATGGCATGTATTCGTAAATCAATTAAACCGAGACCTCCACATTTTACCGGTAAACACACTACGTCTCGCCGTAACCAATTACAACCACTACCCCACACAAATCGGTAAACGCGTGCTAACAACCTCTGCACATCAACACGCGCTATAGAAAAGTGTCGCGCAACGTGCCACACTTTGGCGTAGAGCAGTGCGTTCGTAACCACCACTCGCTGGTGCAACGTCAAACCATTCGCTCTCAGAGTGGACATACGGAGAATGACTTTATCAACGACAGTAGAAGAGTTTCGCTTTTGTCTCAACGAGACTATTCGTATATTCGATGCCACAGATCTTTAAATGGGATACTCTGGGCCACACCTGCTGCCGGTTCTCGTGTACGGTCGCTGGTTGACCTAGTAGCAAAACACCTGTTTTTTTAGGATTACTCCGCATGCCAGACGCTGGTCCAAACGCCCTAACTGTTTCCTGAACGGCACCCATTTCATCTAATCCGTTTAGAACTACTGTCGTATCGTCCACGTATCCAATTATACGCACCATCTGTTTATTACGTAACCCAACACACGGTACTTGATTTAAACTAACAACGGCTCTATAAAAAGGATCTTGAAGAAGTCCAAAGAACAATTGTGACATTGGACAACCCTGACGGATGCCACGGTTAACGGTAATTTTATTACCAAGACGACCATTAATCTGAACCTGCATACACGCTCCATCGTACAAAGAACGCGCCCAATCAATTACTTCTCGTCCAAAACCCTGCCATTTCATGAAAGTCCAAAGGGTTTCACGTTCTACTGTATCGAACGCTGCCTGCCAATCGATCGCTACTAGCGCTCCAATCTGATCACTTTCTTGACATTCACGGATATGGCGTGTGAGGACACTGTGTCCGTAATGCATCGATCGTCCAGGAAGCCCACGTTGTCCTTCATGTATTACTTTATCGATGACTACTTTAATACGATTCCCTAAAATTTTAGCGAAGATTTTATAATCGCAACACAATAAAGAAATCATTCTATAATCTGTTATAAAACAACACTCATCATTTTTCGGGACAAACACAACTACTCCTGTTTTCTGAAGTGCCCTAACCTTCTACATGCCTTCATTTCGTTAAACAGTGTTACAAGAAAATCTCGAAGAACGTTCCAATACTCTAAATAAAATTCACTGGGGATACCATCAATCCCAGGATTTACCTACATTCATACTTTGTATGACCGTCCAAATTTCATCAGCCGTAATCATCCCACCCAGTGTTACCCTGTCATCTTCGGTTATATTACAAGGTATGTGATTACCGAACGACTCGACCGCCTGCCAGCTAACTCCTTGACTCATAGTATGTTTACGGAAATATTCGTCAACATAAAACCCTATACTCTCAGTACTTGTTAATTTATTATCCGGATGATACCCTGCCACGCCTTGCGATGTCTGCATGCTCATAATGGATGTCGCCCGCCGACGGCGACTCTGAGCCCGCAAAACATAAGCGGAAGGCCGATGTCCCCATAGCACTGCTTCAACCCCGCTAGTGATTCTAGCTCCATTAAACCGTTCATTGTGTAATGTACACAACGTAGTCCTGAGCGCTTCAATCTCCGCTACCGGGTAAGACGCTCTGGGGAGATAGCATGCATCAAGCTGTCCTTGAATATATGCCATGTACCCAGTACGCATCTGATAATCAACTTTACTTTGACCAACAAAAAATCGCGGACTATACTCTTCCCTACAGTATCCCACCAGTCAATTACATCACGGCTATCGTTACGACTCTGCATTGCCTTTTCCCACACTTGCGTAAAGAGTGACCGCACCTCCGCTTTCTTTAATAGTGACACATTCATCTTCCAGAACCTTGGAAAATGTTTTGGCAACCCGTCCCAAGTTAAATTAGCTACCACAGCACGATGATCTGTACAACCCACATCGGTATGAACAACGTTCTGTACAACCACACCTCTTGACACATAAATTCTATCAAGCGCGCTGCATATCCAGGCCGAACAAACGTGTGCGCTACGCCACCAATTATGTCGCCACCAACATCAACAAGGCCTACATTACGTATCATGTCACCTAAGAGTGGCAATAATACCCTTTCCCCGGAGGATCAACATCTTTACGCCGAACCACGCAATTCCAGTCGCCGCCCATTATTGTAACAACTGGCAGCGAACGCAAGTGATATACTAAGGCATCACTATAAAACTGGGTTTTCACTTGCATAGCACTATCGGCCGGTCCGTACACAACAATGAAACAAACCGGAACCGTACCCCACCGTCCATCGACACGCATGACTCTACCCTCCACGTCAACTTCCTGTCGTGTCACATGAAACGGGCTTAACTCCTTAATACAAATAGCAACACCTCCTTTCAATCTTAGTGAATTTGTGCCATACACTCTATACCCATCCACATTCAATTTACTGACGTCACGGAAATTATGTTCTTGTATGTACACTACATCAGCGTTACATCTGCGCAAAATTCTACAACAGCACCTCGTTTAATCCTATCACATATGCCATTGACATTTATAGTCACACACTTGAAGGTGATGATATAAAGAGGACTCGATCTGGATGCGGCATCGTCGTTACTGGCGTATCAAGTGATACGTCTCCCGTCTCAACTTCTCTACTGTGACCTGTCGATTCTTCTATACTTGTACTAGGAATGACTTTCGACCCGTCTTGTCTCGTAGGTTCGACCCATTGCTTTTTCCCAGGTCTCTGTTCGGGAGTTAAGATATCATCGCTCTCGTCTGACACTGCGTTCCTCTTCTTTGATGGACAGTCCGCCGAACGAACTGACGGAGGCGTCGCCTCTGCATGAACGCTCACTGGTACTTCCAACACTGTAACCGGAGTACCAACTTCACTATTGTCTGGAGTTTCAGGTCCTATACTTAAATTTACATCAGGGATTTCACTCTCTTCACTTGGTATAGGAGATACTTCGAGTCCTATGTCTCGTACATGGAAAGATACGGAGTCGTCGTTGCAGTAAGCCCCACTTTGAGTGAACGACTGGGGAACTGCCGGTCTAGTAGACATAGAAGACGATGGTAACGTTGCACATGGCGATTCATCTAGTGTTGCCACGGGCTCTTCATCTGACCATGCGTTGTGAGACTTCCGCTTTTTCGTCTCTCCTCCGATATGAAACTCGCCCGGTATCGTTGAAGGGTAATCATGACGCCTCGCCTCAGCTCGCTGTTGCTGTTCACACTGCGCAGCGACGTGGCCGGCTAAACCACAAAGGCGACACGTACGGCATTGACCATTGTACGTGACGTACAACTGTGTTTTAAACTCACTTAACATGACATACGACGGAATAGGCTGCTTCAGAGACATTTTGATGACGTAAGTGCCTTCTGGTAAACCTTCATAAGGGCCGCTGGTCCACCGTCCCATCGTTACAGAGTAGACTGTCCCATACGCCTCAAAAGTTTTTCTTATGTCATGATCGTCCGCCTCAAATGGGACATTCTTTGCACGGACATAGGTATACGTCCGACACATCGTGGAGACAAACCTCCACAGCTGGGGTGACCTGGAACCGAGCATCCTCGAAATTCTCCACCACTCTCGTATACATTTGATGACGTGAACTTAACAAAGATTCGTTTCACACCATTAAGGGACACTCCGTACAAATCACTGTTCTCAATTGCGTACGTCTCTCGTAAAATCTGCGGCAGGAGAACAGGTAGGGTAGAGCCCAACAGTGACCCACGGGTTAACTCCACACAGACAGTGTTCCTCCGACGCCGGTTACTCTCCGCCATACTGGCTACCAACTGCTGGTATAGGAGAAAACCTGAAGAGGGCAGCACAGTAGAGCAACCTCTCACCGCGAAGGCTGAGGTGCGAATCCTGGATGATGTCAGCTTGGAGTTTTGCAGTGTCTTCAATGGAGGTCACTGCTATGACAATCCGGGTTTCATCCGCAAAGGAAGACACGGAGCTTAGGGCGCAGTGCAGCAATTTCGGTTAGGATTTTTATTTATCGTCCGATTTTTTTTAGTTTTGGTGTACGTTTAGAAGCATATATGTAACATAATATGACAAAGTTTCAATAAGATTGGCCAACAAACAACTGAGAAAAAAAAATTACTGATTTTGACAAATGGCAGCACTTAGTGCACAAATTGGCACTATGAGTGGCACTTCGACAATCCCCACTGTTAGAATACATCTAACACGACTTTTTTTCAAAGTCAATTAATCTAATATACCTTATCTTCGTGCCGAAAAAAAATACAATTGGTACGCTTTTTGGCATTCACCAAAATATCTGCCTTTTACCCCCCCCCACAAAATAAAAAATATTTGAGATATTCCCAAAAAAAATTGGAATAAAAGTCAAGCACACTTTGTTTTATATTGTCTGTGAAAATCATTTCAATCCAATCATTATTAAGGTACATACAGAAGCAATAGGCCTAAATCTTGCTTTCGAGATATTCGGCTGAACGCGCGGCCTAGCTAATTACGCCAGAAAAGTACAAAAATTCACGAAAATCGCGCTATTTTGGGCTTTTCTATGCAATATAAGTGATTTCTTATTGTTTCCCATGTATGAAACACCGTTTTCTTTAGTTCTACCAGAGGTAACATAGAAAACCCGTCTCTTATAGTCGGTAACATTTCTTCAAGGCCACCACCACCCTCCAGTATAAACTATACAAATAATATTATTTTGGCCTTCTTTCTTATTCGTTTATCTTATTTATCTTATGCATAATATCATTAATGAATAAATGATATAAGCAGAAAAAGGATATTAGCAATAATAGCGTCAGTATAAGACATCTTGTGAGCGGCACTCAGACTGCCGACATCTATCAAATCGATTACTGGTTGTTGCATCATCATGCAAGCTCCTCCCACCTCTGATATAAGCTCCTCCCACACTGTAATGATGTTAAGTGGTAAATTTATTGTATTAGGAAGAAAAATAGACAGAAAATTAAAAAACAAAAAAATATATATAAAAAATTCACCTCACGCTTATGCATATATTTACCTGGCGGGTCGCCACCAGACATGTTTCAAGTAGCTATAATTTGCTTTAGAAACATCGTATTATGATGTGGTTTCCACCAAAATGTTGCCAAATACTTACACTATTTTTCTGTAAACAAAACCCAAAATCATATTTTTTTGCATAATTCTCATGACCGCGCGAGAAATTGCCGCACTGCGCCCTTAGGCTTGCATCTCTGTCTATGTCAGAAAAGGGGGTCGCTCACCATGTCCAGCCCTTCTAGGGCAGGGTTGGTGCCAAGGCTGGAGCTTGCTACCATCTGCGGCTCGCAAGCCTGTCCTTCCCGTCAGCCTCCTTGGGGCGGGGAAGGTGGCAGACCAGAGGGGCCTAGCAACTATCTACCTACGTGCTTGTGGGCGAATATGGCTAGGCCTGGGACCAGTTGGTCCCACCGCTGAGGGGTAACCCCTCCCATGAGAGACTTCGGTCTCTGCTACTCCCACGCCAGGGAGCCGGAGCCGGGTCGCCATCTGGTAAAGACCCGGGCCGGGAGAATTCCCGGTGAATCAACACCTCCTCACCTCCTATGTCAGAAATGAGGATGATGAATAGAATGGGAGCAAGTACTGTGCCTTGATGAACAGAGCTTTTCACCGTGGCTGCCTGGGACTTTACTCTGTTTACTAATACTGTTTGTGTTCTATTTGTCAGGAAGTTATAGATCCATTTACCAACTTTTCCTGTTATTCCTTTATCACGCATTTTGTGTGCTATTACGCGATGGTCACACTTGTCGAAAGCTTTTGCAAAGTCTGTATATACTACATTTGTATTTTGTTTATCCTCAACAGCATCCAGGACCTTGTCATAGTGGTCCAGGAGCTGGAACAGGCAGGAGCGACCTGCTCTAAACCAGAGTTGCGCTGGGTTGTGTAATTGATGGGTATCTAGGTGGCTTGCGATCTTGCTTCTTAGAACCCTCTCAAAGATTTTATGATATGGGATGTTAGTGCTATCTGTCTGTAGTTCTTTGCTATACTACCACCCTTGTGGAGTGGGGCAATGTCTGTTGTTTTTAGTGTGTGTGGGATGATCCCTGTGTCCATGCTCCCTCTCCATAGAATGCTGAAGGCAGAGACAGGGGTTTCTTGCAATTCTTGATGAACACGGAGTTCCATGAGTCTGGGCCTGGGGCAGAGTGCATAAGCATGTCATTTATTGCCTTTTCAAAGTCTTGTGGAGTTAAAATAATATCTGAGATTTTTGAGATGATCAAATTTTGCGTTTCGTTCATAAAGAATTCATTTGGATTGTCGACCCTTAGTCTGGGCAGCGGCTCGCTGAACACTGAGTTGTATTGAGACTTTAATATCTCACTCATTTCTTGACTGATGTTGTAGTGGCCAGGCTTAGGCTTGGTTACAAGTACTTCTGGCAGTTTGGGAGACACACAGATGATCAAACTAAATGCAAATTATGTGATCAGGCATATGATCACTGTCTTGAACACTATGTGCTTAATTGTCCACTTATTGAGGAATACAAAGATAGACAGTATAATAACCTATGTGACATGTCAAGATATCTTATTAATGAAAATAAGAAACCAGTTATACTAAGCAAATTTCCTAAATTTGCTTGTAGCACATAAGGAACTGTAGATATAAATCCAAATTTACAATTGTTAACCCTTTTGGGCCTAGTGCCTAGGCCTTTGTGTATCCATATGCTCTTGCGCTACCGTCCACAGGATGGATATGGGGTGCACATAAACTAGCCACTTCGGTGGCAAAATCTAATCTAAAAACTAGCATTCAGTTAGACACACGATACACACAACTTGCTCTGTAGACTTCGTCTCGTACAGTCACAGACGCTCTGACCAAGCAGAGTCAAGATCAAACCCTCCAGTGGGAAGGTGAATGACTCTTACGAAGCTTACACTTGCCACTGCTGTTGGTAATGACCTTCATGTCAAGTTCAACACCATTCTGACCCTGAAAGAAGCCTTTGTTGTAGTTTGCGACGACGAGTCGAAGCTGAAAACTACTCACCTCATCTGCTATGACTACTCTTCAGGCCGTGGCTTTCAAGTCCTGTCATCTCCAGCAAATCGTGCCAAACGATCTGTCTTTTTAAAAAGGCTTGATAATAATAATAATAATAATAATAATAATAATAATAATAATAATAATAATAATAATAATAATTTTATTAAGACATGATACAATGTTGTACTACATAGTTAGGTATAAATGAGGTGTACATGCCAAAAGCCCCTAATATGCTGAGCATTGTGGGCATTCTTAAGATTAATTAACAGTAGGCTACATGGTAAAAAATTATGGTTGATAATTTAACAAAATATATATAATTGTGTATTTAAGTTGTAAAATTTGAATATAAGTTGAACATAATATAATTTATTAATTGCAACAATGCAATTAATTGAATCTACCTGGAGTCTACCTGGAGAGAATTCCAGGGGTCAACGCCCCGCGGCCCGGTCTGTGACCAGGCCTCCTGTTGGACCAGAGCCTGATCAACCAGGCTGTTACTGCTGGCCGCACGCAGTCCAACGTACGAACCACAGCCCGGCTGATCAGGTACCGACTTGAGGTGCCTGTCCAGTGCCTGCTTGAAGACAGCCAGGGGCTTGTTGGTAATCCCCTGATGTATGCTGGGAGGCAGCTGAACAATCTTGGGCCCCTCACACTTATTGTGTTGTCCCTCAATGTGCTAGTGGCACCCTGCTCTTCATTGCGGGGATGTTACATCGCCTGCCGAGTCTTATGCTTTCGTAGGGAGTGATTTTTGTGCAAGTTTGGTATAAGCCCTCGAGAATTTTCCATGTGTATATAATAATGTATTCTCCCGCCTGCGTTCTAGAGAGTACAGGTTTAGGAACTTCAGCGTTCCCAGTAATTGAGGTGGTTTATCGCACTTATGCGTGCGGTGAAGGTTCTCTGCACATTTTCAAGGTCAGCAATTTCACCCGCCTTGAAAGGAGCAGTTAGTGTGCAGCAATATTCCAGCCTAGATAGAACAAGCGATCTGTAAGTGTCATCATGGGCTTGGCATCCTGGTTTTGAAGGTTCTCATTATCCATCCTGTCATTTTCGAGCAGATGCAATTGCTACATTGTTATGGTCCTTGAAGGTGAGATCCTCTGACATGATCACTCCCAGGTCTTTGACATTAGTTTTCGCTCTATTGTGTGGTTGGAATTAGTTTTGTACTCCGATGAGATTTTAATTTCTTCACGTTTTCCGTATCTGAGTAATTGAAATTTCTCATCATTGAACTTCATATTGTTTTCTGCAGCCCATTTAAAGATTTGGTTATGTCTGCTTGGAGTCTTGCAGTGTCTTCAACGGTGGACACTGTCATACAGATTCGGGTGTCATCTGCAAGGAAGACACAGCACTGTGGCTTATATCCCTGTCAATGTCTGATATGAGGATGAGGAATAGGATGGGAGCAAGTACTGTGCCTTGTGGAACAGAGCTTTCACAGTAGCTGTATCAGACTTTACTCTGTTGACTACTACTCTTTGTGTTCTACGTGTTAGGAAATTATAGATCCATCTACCAACTTTTCCTGTTATTCCCTTATCACGCATTTTGTGTGCTATTACACCATGGTCACACTTGTCAAAGGCTTTTGCAAAATCTGTGTATATAACATCTGCATTCTGTTTATCTTCTAGAGCATCCAGGACCTTGTCGTAGTGGTCCAGTAGTTGGGACAGACAGGAGCGGCCTGCTCTAAACCCATGCTGTCATGGGTTGTGCAATTGATGGGTATCAAGATGGGTGGCGATCTTGCTTCTTAGAACCCTTTCAAAGATTTTTATGATATGGGACGTTAGCGCAATTGGTCTGTAGTTCTTTGTTATTGCTTTACTGCCCCTTTGTGAGCGGGGCTATGTCTGTTGTTTTTAGTAGCTGCGGGACGATCCCAGTGTCCATGCTCCTCTCCATAGGATGTTAAAAGCATGTGATAGGGCTTCTTGCAGTTCTTGATGAACACGGAGTTCCATGAGTCTGGCCTGGAGCGGAGTGCATGAGCATGTCATTTATTGCCTTTTCGAAGTCATTTGGCGTCGTGATGATGTCAGAAAGGCATGCGTCTGTCAAGTTCTGTGGCACTCTCATAAAAAAATCATTTAGGTTTTCGATTTTCAGTCTGGTTAGTGGCTCAGATCAAACAAATTAAAACAATTAGTTGTATTGCAATTACAGTTTATATGGTCATTTTATAAGTTACACAGAGTACAAGAGAGTGAATTATTTTATTTGTTAATGTTATAGAAACAGAGTTAGCACAGTATGCATTATTTATAACAGGTTTTTTCATTTAAGTGATTAATCAATTTTGTTGGGAATGTTAGATATTTGCACTTAGGTTTGGGTGAGAAGGTGTTTTTTAGCAGCGTTTTGAATTGAGGTACAGGCAGGGTTTCTTTGGCAATCACAGGTAATGAATTCCAAATTTTCGGGCCTTTTATGTGGATTGAGTTTTTGCATAGTGTTAGATGGACACGGGGAACATCGATGAGTGATCTGTGTCTAGTGTTATGGTCATGTGTCCTGTTAAGGTTGTTAAGGAGAAGTTTGAGTGGTGGGCTTATATTTGCATTTAGTGTTCTATGTATGTAATAGGCACAGTAGAAAGTATGGATGTCTTGTTTACCTGGAGTTTACCTGGAGATTTCCCAAAGGGTCAACGCCCCTGCGGCCCGGTGGAGTATGGAGTGGTGGAGTATGTTGTCTGAGTGTGAATTTGTTATCATTCTAACTGCAGCCTTTTGTTGTGTTATTATTGGTCTGAGATGAGTTATTGAAGTTGAGCCCCATGCGCAGATTCCATAGGTGAGGTAGGGGTAAATGAGCTGGTTGTGGAACATAGTACCGTATCTTGGATAGTTTTCCCACGGTCTTGGGAGACTTTCTTGGAAATTTGTTGTATATGTGTCTGAAATTTGAGGCCACTGTCAAGATGGATTCCTAAGAATTTTCCCTCTGTGAGTTTTGTGATAAGGGACCCGTTTATCATTATGTTAATTGGTACATTTGTAGCTCTGTTTCCAAACTGAATGAAATAGGTTTTATCAATATCTCGATGACCTGAAGACTTCATTACATAAGAACAAAAAAAGAAGGAACACTGCAGCAGGCCAGTTGGCCCATACTAGGTAGGTCCTTCACAGTCCATCCCACTAACAGAATATTTGCTCATGTGCAAGTCCCACTCAAATCAAACCCCTCTCACTCATGAATTTATCCAACCTTAGTTTGAAACTACCCAAGGTCCTAGCTTTAATAACCCTACTAGGCAGACATCAACTATCCTATTTCCAAACCAATACTTTCCTATATCCTTTCTAAATCTAAACTTATCTAACTTGAATCCATTATTGCGGGTTCTCTTTGGAGAGATATCCTCAAGACCTTATTCATATCCCCTTTGTTAATACCCATTTTCCACTTGTATACCTCGATCATGTCTCCCCTCATTCTTCGTCTTACAAGTGTAATTTAAGGGTCTTCAATCTATCTTCATACGGAAGATTTCTAATGCTATGTATTAATTTAGTCATTCTACGCTGAATGTTTTCTAACGAATTTATATCCATTCTGTAATATGGAGACCAGAACTGAGCTGCGTAATCTAGTTGATGCCTTTCTAATGATGTATAAAGCTGTAATATAACCGCTGGACTTCTGTTGCTTACACTTCTTGATATAAATCCCAGTAATCTATTTGCCTTATTATGTACGCTATGCATTGCTCTCTTGGTTTGTTGTCTGCTTACCATAACCCAAGTCCTTTTTGCAATTTGAATGGCTAAGTTCTACATTATTTAACTTATAAGTACTAGGTTATGGACACGCCCTAGCTTCAGAACCTTGCATTTATCCACAATGAACTGCATCTGCATCTGACCATAAATTAAGTTTGTCTAAATCCTCCTGAAGTTCTATGACATCTACGTTTGAATCAATTATCCTACCTGTCTTCGTGTCGTCGGCGAATTTGCTCATATCACTAGTAATTCCTCGCTACTTGTTACAGATCCCACCGGATTAACCCCATTAATGCACACTGCTTCCTATTGGTGAGCCATGACTCGATCCATGACAACACTTTTCCCCAATGCCATGAGCTGCAACTTTCTTTAACAGTCTCTGGTGCGGTACCCTATCAAAAGCCTTACTAAAATCTAAATAAACAATATCAAAATCTTTATAGTGATCAACAGCCTCACAAGCTTTACTGAAGAAAGTTAATAAATTAGTTAGACAGGAACGGCCCTCGTGAATCCATGCTGAGTATCATTAATCAAATTATTTTTATCCAGATTGCTTCTTATAATATCAGCTATAACAGACTCTATTAATTTACCTACAATTGAGGTCAGTCTTATTGGGCGGTAATTTGATGGTAATGACTTGTCCCCTGCTTTAAAAATAGGAATTACATTAGCCATCTTCCACATATCAGACACTACACCTATTTGAAGAGATAAGTTAAAAATGTTAGTTAATGGTTCACAGAGTTCCATTTTGCATTCTATTTCGCTAGTGACTGTGATATTAAAAATTTTAAGGGGGAAATTTTAAAATTTTAAAGGGGATATTATTGGTGTGTCCATGGGGAAAAACCCAAGAGAAAAAATTTTTAAAAAAAATAGAGCAAAAATTTCCCCCTCCTTTTGTAAGATGCCCAGATTTTTTTTTGGCCCCAAAAAACCCCGGGAAAAAAATTTTTGGGGTTATTTATTAAACCCCAAAAAAAAAAACCCCTTTAAATTTTTCATAGTCCCGTTTAGTTTTTTCTTATCCCCTTTTTAAACCCCCCCCTCTTAATGTCAGTATACTGATTTATAAGATGACCTTTTTACCTCTTTTTAAAAAAAATTTCCCCTTTTTTCCCCCCCCTTTTAAAAGATATTTGAACCTATTATTCACCCAAATTTTGGGTCATTTCTACTTGAAAAAATTTTTCCCTTTTATATGGGAAAAATTTTTCTTTGGGCAGCCTATATAGTGTTCAGAAAACTGTCATAAAAAAGGCTTTTCGTTACCATTGTAATACCATTGTAATTCTGCAAAAGGGGGGACCATTACTAATTTTTTCCCAAATATCATACATCCATTCAATGTTAAAGATATTTGATTTGGGGGTCCCCGGCCTTTTTCCCCCTGGGTGATTTCTAAATTAAAAAAAAGGGGTTTCCCCTTTTTGGCCAGAACCAAGTCAAGTAGGTTATTTCCCTGTAGGTTCTGCCCCACACACTGCTTCAAAAAAACCCAACTACTTCTAAAAAGTCGTTAGATTCAAAATTTTTTTTTCCAAGAAATTCCAATCAATTTGACTAAATAATAAAAAAATTTTAATAATAATATTTTTATTTCATGTTTTAAAAAGGGGAAAAACAATTTTTTGGTAGTTCAATTAAAAAACTGTAAAAAAAGGGGGAGAGCCACTGGCCCCCCAAAAGGGCATTAGGGCAGTTTATTCTAGAGACTTTTTCACTAAGTACTTAATGCTAAAGAAATTGATTGAGTTTATTCTAGTTCTGTTTTTTTTAAAATTTTAAAAATTATTTATACATACTATTAAAAGACAATACAAAAAAAGGGGAGGAGGAGGGTTGTTTCCCCCGGGGGAAACCCCCCGGGGCCCCGGGGCCTTCCCCCCAATGGCGACCCGGCCCGGGGCCCCCCCGGGGGGGAGTAGCAGAGACCGGTCCCCCCATGGGGGGGGATACCCTCAGCAGTGGGACCAACTGGTCCCAGGCCTAGCCTTTTGGGGGCCCACAAGCACGTAGGTAGATAGTTCAGGGCCCCTTGGTCTGCCCCCTTTCCCCCCCCCCAAAGGGGGGGGGGGGGGGGGAAAAGGGCTTTTTGGGAGCCGAGAGGCAGCAAGCCCCCCCCTTTGGGGGCACCCCCCCGCCCTAAAAGGGGGGGGGCCAGGTGATGACCAAAAGAGAAATTGGTTGATTTTTAAACTAGTTTTATAATTTTTTTCCCCAAATTACAGTATGTTGATGCTATACTAGTATAATAAAAATACTAAAAATTTTTTTTTGAGTTTCTTCAGATATATATTTTATTTCAAATTAAAAAAATGATGATACTAAAAAGATTTTAAATAAAATTTTGATGATATGAAATTGTGTTTAAGGAGGATGAACATATCAAATTGAGATCATCTTAAGTAAAATAATTTTGGGGTTTTGGGGAAAATTTGTTACAGTATGAGTATTTAGTATAGGGTGAGTAGGTGATTTTGAGAAGAGTTTTAATTGATTTTCCGAAAAGGTTAACTTGATATTTACTGGAATAATTTTAGATTGGGGCCCTTTTTGGGATAGTTTTTTCATTGGTTAGTATGGACTCGGGGTATGTCAAATAGGATCGTTTTTTTCATGTTGGGACCCTTAAAGTTGTTAGGAAAAAAATTTTAGCGAAAAGGGTTTATATTAGCATGAAAATTTTTGTATGTAGAAGGCACAAAAAAAGGAAATATTTTTTATGGTGAGTATTTTTTTAAAGGGTTTTGAATATAGGTGGAGTATGGTCTAGAGGGAATTTGTTATCATCCTGACTGCAGCCTTTTGGGGTTTTTGAGGGTCAAAGGGGGGTTTTAAAGTTGGGGACCCCCCTGCACAGATTCCATAGGTGAGATAAGGGTAGAAAAAAAGAATGATATGGGGAAGGAGCTTTTAAAGGGACATAATAGCGATTTTTTGATAATATACCTACTGCCCTTTTAGATTTTTTTGGGGAAAATTTTTTGTATGTGTTTTTGGGGAAATTTTAAAACTACTGTCAAGGTGGATTCCTGGGAAATTTTTCCCCCCTGTGAGCCTTGTGAGGGGGGGAAACCATTTAGGTTATTTTAAAAAAACATTTGAAAACTTTGTTTCCAAACTGAATGTAGTAGGTTTTTTCCGTTTGAGGGTTTTTTTTGTCACCACCCCCGTTGATATTTTCTGTAATTCGGCTTTAAACCCCCTTTTGGGTAAAGACTGGATTTGGGTGAGAGAAGACATATGTTGTGTCATCTGCAAAAAAATGGGTTTGAGTAGTTGAGATGCATACGGTAGGTCATTTATGTAAATGGGGGAAAAGGAGTGACCCCGGGGCATTACCTTGAGGGACACCGACTGTAATTTGTTGTGTGGAAAAAATTCTCCCATTTTTTAAATTACACTTCTGTTGCTAAGGTACGACTTTGGGTAGTTGGGGGGTGCCCCCAATACCATAGTGCGCTAATTTTGTAAATAAATCATGGTTTTTTCAAATGTTTGCAATTTTAAATTTTTCCCCCAGGAAAAACTTTTTTTTTCCAAGGGGGTGTATATTAACCTAAATTGTGTTATAGCATCGTTTGGCTTTTTTGTTGGCCCAAACCCAAAAAATTACAGGGGTTTAGAAAATTTTTTAGACGAGGAAATAGATCTGTTTATGAATTAATTTTTTTCGAAGATTTAAAAAGCGGGGGAAATTTTAAAATTTTCCCCAAATTTTGTTCCCCTTTTCCCCCTTTTTTGGGGACCCCCCCCCCTTAAGGGTTTTTTAAAAATTTTGGGGGGGAAAGGGGAAATTTTTCCAAAGGGATTTATTGAAAATGTTGTTAAATTGGTAAAGTCGGGGTTTTTTTTTTTTGAAAAAAAGGGTTGGTAATTTTTTTTTGGGGCCCCCTTTTTTTTTTTTTAAAAAGGGTGCGATTTGAGGGACAAAAATTTTGGGAGTTGGGGGGAGCTGGGGAATATTTTTATCTGGGTAGGTGTTGGTGAGGTAGTCTGTTGGAGAGTGTTGTTTTTGGGGGATTTTGGGGGTTTTTTTCCCCCAAAAGGGAAAAAGGGGAAAAACATTAAGTCTTTTTGGTTGTTTTTTTTTGGGGGAAGAGTAATAAAAAAATAATAATAATAATAATAATAAAAATTTTTTTTTTATGCATGTTACAAGTGTACAATTTTTTTGGGGTAGTTACAATTAAAAAAAAATTTTATAAAACTGTAATGCAAGGAGGGGGCCACTGGCCCCCCAAAAGATTTAGGCAGTTTATTCCAGAGACTTATTCACTAAGTACTTAATCCCAAAGAAATTGATTGAGTTTATTCTAGTTTTTGTATTATTTAAATTATTATATTTATACATACTATTAAAAGACAATCAAGAGGGGGGGGTGTTGTTTCCCCCCGGGAAAAACCCCCCGGGCCCCCGGGCCCCTTGACCAGATGGCGCCCCGGGCCCCCGGGGCCCCCCGGGCGTGGGGAGCAGGACCGGTCCCCCAGGGGGGGGGTCCCCTCAGGGGGGCCCCCAAAAGGGGGTCCCAGGCCGCCATATTGCCCACAAGCACGTAGGTAAAAGTTGCTAGGCCACGGGGGTCTCCCCCCCTTCCCCCCCCCAAGGAGGCTGAGGGAAGGGGGAGGCGGGAGGAAGGGGGGCTTGCGAGCCGCAGATGGTAGCAAGCCCCCCCCCTTTTGGGACCTACCCTGCCCAAAAAGGGGGTTTTTTGGGATGGTGATCAACCGTCACACACACAAATTTTGGGGAAAATTGAGCTAATTTTTTTAAATAATTTTATTTAAGTTACAGTATGTTGATGTTTTTTTTTAGTATAATAACAATAGGGGGAAAATTTTTTTTTAAAATTTCCCCTTCTAGATATATTTTTTTTTAAAAAAATTAAGAAAATGATGATACAAAATGAGATTTTAAAAGACAATATGATGATATGAAATTGCAACAAGTGTTAAGGAGGATGAACATATCTTAGAGATATCTTAAGTAAAATAATAGGGGGGTTTTGGGAAATTTGTTACAGTTTGAGTATTTAGTATATATAGTATAGTATAGTATAAAATAGTATTTAAAAGGGGGAGTAGGTGTTTTTTTAGAAGAGTCTTGAATTGATTTTCCGACAAGGTTAACTTTATATTTACTGGTAATGAATTCCAGATTCTGGGGCCCTTTATGTGCATAGAATTTTACATTGGTTAGAAAAGGACTCGGGGTATGTAAAAGGGGATCTGGGGTTTTGGGCATGTTTTTTGGGGGCCTTTGTTGTTGAGGAGAATTCTGAGGCAGGGTTTATATTAGCATGGGGTTTTTTGGGATGTAGAAGGTAGTAGGTAGGGGGTTCGTCTGTTTTTGATAATTTGATGGTATTGTTCGTGGATATTTTTTTTTTTTTTCCCGGGGAAATTTTAGATGGGGTTTTTCCCCCGGTTTTTTTTTTATACCCTTTTTCGGTCTGGAGTCTGTTTCATAATAAATTTTTTTGGGAAAAATTTTTTTCAGGTTTTTTTAAAGGGTTGATGAGTAGCGTTTGGATTGTTCTCTGGTTATTAGACCCCCCTTTTTTATTGTTTTTTTTTTTTGGGCTCTTATTTATGGATTTAAGGATGCTTTGGGGTTTGCCAGGGATTGTTAAGTCTCTTAATGTGGGGGTGTTTAGTTTTTTTTGGGCAATGTCTGTTATAGAGGTTAAAAAGGGTTTTTTTTAAAAAAATTCTTGATGGATTCATTAGTATCTGAATGTGTTTCCAATTCATTAAGCCAGTCAATGTTCGTCATAGCTGATATAAAATTATTAACAGCAGACCCTTTTGTAGTCTGGAAGGGAAATTTTGGGGGTTTCTTTTTTGGGGGGGGGAAAGCCTTTTTTTTAAATGAGAAAGGTAGGGGGAGTGGTCTGTGGTGTTTTCTGTATTATGCCTGATTTTAGAGGAATATTGTGTTAGTCCAGATGTGGTCTAGTAACGAGGTACTATTATGGGGGATTTTTTTAGGTTTTTTTTTTTGGTAGAAAAAAGGGTTGCTCATAGTTTTTGGGGAAATTAGTTACCTGGGGGGTTTTGGGGGTTTTTGGGGGGATTTATGTTGAAATCCCCCGGGGCAGCAAAAATTTTTTTTTAAGGCGTGAATCGATTATCGGGTTTTCCCCCGTTTTTCACTAAAGTGGGGGGTTTTTTAATGTGGTAATCTGAGATGTTTTTACTGTGAGGGGTTTTTTGGGTCTTTTTTTTTTAAAAAAAGGGGAAAAATATTCTCCATGTTTCCTTTTTACAAAGAATTTTCGATACATTCGAGTTGATCTGTATAATATATTGCTGTACCCCCCCCCGCGGGGGCTGCCCTACAGTTGTGAATGGCTGTGTAACCTGGGATAGGGGCCCCTTTTAAAATCAGGTTTTGGGAGGTCTCAGTGAGTGTAATTGACATATTGGACTGTAGGGTTTGGGGGTAGTGTTTTGAGGTCATCATAATGTTTGCTAAAAAAATCTAAAAATTGAATTTGGGGAAAATAGTTGTTTTTGTTGGCTCGAGTAATGTTTTTTTAAAACAGCTGTGAAAGTTCAATTGCTGCTGAACCCCTTAAAATCTTTTTTAAAAATGGGGTTTATATCAGGATCAATGCCTGTAATCATGGGGTTTAGTGTGATTCTATAACTAGACTTGAGAACAATAGATTATGCCAAATTTTTAAATTTTATGGTATTAGTTTAAAAATCTTTTTGCAAAAAGGATTAACACAATTATGAAGTGTTTACAGGAATTTTTACAGTGATATAGGATATTTGAATAATGTTAATATATACTAATTTAACTGTCTAATGAAGGGGTTTGAACAACTTCAATGACTAGTTTTAAAATTTGGAGGGGAAAAAAAATTTTTTTCAATATCACTGGTTGAAACTTTTAGTAAGGGGGGAAAGGGGGTGGGGGTTTAAAGAATGAAAAGGGGGCTTTTGGGGAAATAGAATTTAAAAAAAGATTTGACTAATATAGAAGAAAACTTTTACTAATTTTAAAAAAATAGTTTTGATTAAATTGAAGTTAAAAAGGGAAAAAAATTTTAAAAAAAAAAAGGGATTTATAAAATAAAGAAAATTGCACTTATCAGGTAGTTGTTTTTAAAGGAAATATAAAGTAAGTCACATATACAATGAGGTAGTTGTTTGAATGTATGAATAAAATTTAAACAAATAAAGGCCCAAAAAATTAAATTTTAAAATTGGCTAAGGGTTTAAAAATATTTATAAAATATAAGTAAATGATTAAAATTTTCAGGTAGTTTTTTTTTAAAGGAAATATAAAGTGTCACATACACAATGAGGTAGTTGTTTGAATATAAGAATTTTAATTCCCAAAAAAAGTGACTGGAATTTGTTTTTGGAAAAAGGTATTTAAAAGTATGAGTAAATAATTGCACTTATTTGGTAATAGCTTATAAAAAAAAAAAAACCAAGTCACATACACAAAAGGAAAAATTTTTTGATTTAAAAAAATAAAAAAAAAAAAAAAAATGAAAATTTTTTAAAAATTTAATTTTTTAAGAAAAGAATTAATAATATTGAAAGATGGGGGGAAAAAGGGAATGATAGATTTGTTTTAAAAAAAAAAAATAAAAGTAAATGGTTACAGAGACGTTAAAAAATATATATATAGTAAAATAGGATGTACAATTTATTTAGGGGGAAAATTTTAAAGGGGGTAAGATTATTAGAAATAAATAAAAAATTAATTACATTAATATATAATCAGTTTTGGGAGAAATGTAAGATTGTGGGGTTTGGGAAAATTACTAATCCCCAAAAATTGCACCAACGCAGACTTTTTAAGGGGGAGGGGGTTGATATTATTAGTTCTGTAAGGTTAGCATCCCCCAAGGAATGTGACAGTTTTTTTTTCATTCGTGAGAAAGGGTTTTAAAAACCTACATTTGGTTTTTTTTAACGGGGTTTTTTCCCCCTTTTTGGGTGAAGCACTTTTTGGGGGTTTTTTTATTCTCACGTTTAAGCTTTCTTAATTTTTTTAAAAAGGGTTTTGACGTTTTTTTTTAGGGAAATTCTTTTCATAGAGATCTTTTTTTGCACCAATTGATGTTTTAATAAGATCTGTTTTCCGGCTATCGTGTGAAATTTTTTGATAAAACTCTTTTTTTCCTTTGGGGGCCCAAATAATCGTGATTCTGTTTTTCAGGGTGCTGGGAAATTTTAAATTTAAAAATCTTTTTGGGTCTGAAGAGCAGCATCTTTTGCAGTTGGTATTTTTGCCATTTGGGGAAAAAATAACTGCTAATTATTTTCCGGCTGGATAACTTATTTTTTTCATTTTTTTTTTCTTTTTAAGGGGAAAAAAAATCAAAAAAACTGGGTATCCATGTTGGTTTTCCAGTTCTTTTCGCATTTCAACCCTTTTTTAGGGATTTTTTTTTCCGTAAGGCTGGTTTTGACTGATTGGATCTTTCCCAAAAAAAAAACCATTCCAGCCGATGTAAAAATTTTTCCCCCAAAACTTTTGGATCTGGGTTTCTAGGGGGGCTAACTTTTTTGCTTAAAGGTTTAAAAAAGATTCATGTTTTCCCCCGTTAGGTTGGTGATGATGACTTAAGAGTGACAGGATCATTTTTTCATACCTGGAAAATTTCAGATGAGTCAAAATTTTGAAGGCAGTGGGAGGGAGATTCAAATGAGGTTTGGCCTTCCCTGTCATGGGTGGGGGAGTAGGGGGGGGGGGAGGGAGAGTCAGCCATTGTGGGGTTTTTTTACATGTTGCCTGGGGTGGGGGGGTTTTGGGGGGGGATGCACCGGGGTTCCCCCTTGGGGAATAAATGAAATAGTCGAGATTTTGGGGTTTCTTTTTTTGGGGTTTTTTTTTGCTGCTTCTTCTGGTTTTTTTCTCAATAGTACAGGGGGTGTTTTTGATAAGAGAAGCCATAGTTGCCCCAGAGCTTGTTGGGGTGCTTGTCTGGGAGCGGGGGGGGGTTTTTTGGGTTTTTTTTGGGATCTCCACTTGGGGGGAAATTTTTGGGGGTAGGGGGGTCTTTTTTTTTGGTATTTTGGGGGCATTCTGGGGTTTAGTGCTTTTAGCAGTTCCCCAAAAAAGGGGCCCCCCCTAGGGAAAAGGGGGGGGGGTTTTTTGGCTGAGAAGAAAATAAAGATTTTGGGGCCACTGGGTTTTTCCCTTAAAATGTAGTTGAAGTATTGTTAAAGAAAAAAAAGTTCCCCCCAAACAGTTATCGGCCCCCTTTTTGGGCCCTTTAAAATTTTCCCCCCCCAAAATAGCCCCCCTTGGTCCCTATCTGTTTTTGGGGGGGGAATCACGCCTTTTAAAAAAAATTTTTTCACCCCCCTGAAAATTTTTTTCCCGAATACTCTGTATGTATTTTTTTCAGACTTTTAAAAATTTTTTTTTGCAACAATTTAAATGATCAAGGAAATTTTTGACCACCCCACCCCCCCTTCCCCCTTTCTTCTGTCTACTTAAAATTTTTAAAAAACCCCCTGTATTCCCGAGGAATGTCCCGATTTTTTATATTAAACCATTTTTAAAATTCAAAAACATCAAATTTTTTGGACTACAAAATAATCTTAACTCCCATCTTATTCCTAGCACTAAGACTATTTGGGGTTTTTCATTTAAAGACCCTTTCCCTTTTTTTTTTTCCCTTTCTGCTCATTTTCCCCCCTTTT
>WNWK01021752.1:0-33646 GCA_009830355.1 Cherax destructor | reverse complement strand
AGTTAGCCTGTCTTTCATAGGCTTGTGTCTAGTACTATTGCCTTTTCCTCCTGAGTAATGAAGGTCCACATGGGCATTTCTTCCAAAACAAGGCCTGTTTCATCACAGTTAAACACTTGTTGGGAGGAATTCTTAGCCCTCCCAGACCCCTTAAATTCACTCGCAAACTTTTCCAGCTGCGTTTGTCTGAGACTGGCTGCCTCCACCATGTCTCCACAACACTGTGCCCATCACGTTTCTTAAACCTGTCAAACCAGCCTTTGCTGGCTTTAAAATCACTGCGCCTCACCACTGGTTGCAGGCATTATCTTGACAAGATCTCGTTCAACTTCCTTGCCTTTTCTGCAAATTATCACCATGGAAATACTATCACCCGCTCTGTTTTCATTGATCCACACCAACAACAACTTCTCAACCTCATCCACTGTTTTCGATCTATTTTTCATTAACATATCAACCCCTTTTGCAACATTAGCTTCCTTGATCTCATTTCTCTTTGCCAGGATAGAGCTGATAGTAGATGGGGTTTTCTTGTACATCCTGGCAAGATCACTCAGACGTACGCCACTCTCATATTTTTCTACAATCTCCTCCTTCACTTCGATGGTGTTCCTCACTTTCTTTACCACTAGGAAGCTTCTTTGGACCCATGGTAATTTATTTCACAGTGACAATCACTAAACCACCAAAAAAGACACCAAATGTATTGTGAATGTTTGAAAGCGCGCGCTGGGTAATGTTCTCTCCATTGTAAACAACGCTTCACTGGCAGGCGTCCTGCGCAGGCGCGGAGCAGGTGGACAGGTCTAATACGTTACGAAACACGAGCCAGTTTACGATTCACGAAATCGAAAAAAGCTTACGAAACACGATTTTTACGAAATAAGAACCTTACAAAACTCAGGGGTCCACTGTACATGTTATGGTTTAATAACAAATAATGAACAAACAAAACACTCACCACTCGTAAGGTTAGGCAGACAAACTCTGACAACTTGTGATGATGATGACAATGACGATGGTGATGATAGTTAGCCATTCAGTTACTGATGATAGTTAAATGGAGGTAATTATATGGAGTGTAACTGCATGGCATGATGAGTCTAGTGTGTGGATTCTAACTCTTCATTGTCAGCGTCACTGCCGACATTGCTAGAGTCAGAGTTAGCAACGTAGTCAGATTCTGCCACGGGTTGAGGTTCAGGTGAGTTGGTAGGGGTAGCGGCAGGGGTAGTGGCAGGCTTCCTTGTGAAGAACATTGTGATGGGCAACTGAGACTGTTTCCTCTTCATATCTACAAACAGAGTTTTGTAGGAAATTATGCTCCTATCAATGTCACTCATCACCGCATTTGTTTGGTAAATATGATTGGGCTGCTGGGCATTTGTGAATGTTCGAAGCTCGTAAAGGGGAACTCGTGAAAGTGGAGTACTAGCTGTATATGTGCTAGATGTGTATGTTAAATTAGTTTGCTGTCAAGGTGAATGCCCAAGAATTTTTGGTCATATTTCCTTCCATTGTGTGTGTATTATTTGTCTTTGTTTAGTTGTACATTATAGTTGAGCTTTTTTTCCAAACCATTATTTAATAGGTCTTATCAATATTGAGTGTTAATTTGTGTTGCCATCCTAGTCGATACCTTTCCTAGTTCTATATTGACCATGTTGTTGATATCAATATTAGTTAAGGTGCCCTTTGGCCTGGTAGGCATCGCGCTCTCTTCACACAGTGTCTGTGGTTTGATCCCCGGCAAGGGTGGAAACTCTGGGTGTTTCTCCTTACGCCATTCACCTAGTAAGCAAGTAGGTACCTGGGTGTTAGGTGACTGGTATGGGTTGCATCCTGGGGGACAAGATTAACCCTTTCGGGGTTTTGGTCATACTAGTACGTTGTATGCCCTGGGGTTATTGTCGTACTAGTACGCCTAAATTCTAGCGCCCTCAAATCAAGCAGAAACAGGCTGTTAGGCCTAGATATGATAGAATGGGTCTGTGCGGTCAGTGTGCGCAGTTTAAAAAAATTCCTGCACCACACAGTGCATAGTGAGGAAAAAAAAACTCTGACCGTGTTTTTGGTTCAAAACAGCGACTTTGCAGTCTATTTTCGTATGGTATTTATGCATGTATTCTCGTTTTCTTTGTCTCGTTTTATAGAATAGATGATATATTACAGAAATAGAGATAATTTTGTCTGGTTTCACGATGACAAGTACCTTGAAACAGCGCAAAGTAGCAAAAATGTTCGATTTTGGCCGAAGTTCAAGAGTAAACAAATCACACCATGCGTCCAATACACATCAACTGGAGAGTCTAATATTCTTGCACAAGTGCACTGATATTATTTATACCATTTTTACAATGATGCAGTTGTATACATAACAGTAAATCTTCTATTTTTTGTGAGAATAAAAATTCAAAATGGAAAGCAAAAGTAATGTAAGAGGGGCCTGGAGACGTGACTAATGAACAGAGAAGATGTTATTTTAGTACCAGGAATGTCTGCCTTGTTTATTATGGACCCTATTTTGAAATTGGCATCGTTTGAAATTTGTGTGAAATTGGGTAAATTGCCATTTTCTGACCACTATTTTGGGTAGATGGAATTGGTAAATAGGCAGTTTCTTGTACTCAATCGATAGAAGAAATGAAGTTCTAGCGAAATAGCTATAATTTTAGTAGACTGAAACATTGGAATTTGCCGAAAATAGGGCTCAAAGTGTGTGAAATCGCCAATGCCTAAATATCATGGATACCGCTAACTTCGCGAAAGCATAATTCCATTAGTTTTCGATCAAATTTCATAATTTTTGTGGCGTTATGATTGGAAAAAGATTCTCCATCATTTCATAAGAAAAAAAAATTTTTTTTTTTAAATTCGTGGACCCTGAGAACGAGTTTCAGAGAGACCCCTTGCACCCCCAAAGGGTTAAGGACCCCTAATGGAAATAAAACACAATCCTCGAGGACGCACAGCCTTTCTTTGGTTATCCTGGGTGGCTAACCCTTTAGGGTTAAAAATCCAAACAAAATCTTAATTAACAGGATGTCTATTAGACATGATGAAGGTTGTCAGTATATTGTAATGTTAGGATTTTGTAGGCAATAAAGATATCAAAGTATTGTACATGTCTTATTCATGAGTATTATATTAACTTTTCTTGTAGGAAAATGATAGGATGGATAATAAGAACCTTCAAAACTAGGGATGCCAAGCCCATGATGACTCTTCAAATCACTAGTTCTCTCTAGGCTGGAATACTGCTGTACATTAACAGCCCCCTTCAAAGCTGGCGACATTGCAAACCTGGAGAGTGTACAAAGAACTTTCACAGCACACATAAGTACGATAAAGCACTTAAATTACTGGGAACGGTTGAAGGTCCTTGATCTGTATTCCCTGGAACGCAGGCGAGAGAGATACATGATAATACAGTGGACCCTCGGCTAACGTTCTTAATCCGTTCCAGGAGCTAGAGCTTTAGCCAAAAAAAACGTTATCCGAAGCCTTATTTCCCATAAGAAATAATGTAAATACAATTAATCCGTTCCAGACATCCAAAAATATTCACAAAAAAAAAAATTTTTTTAAAGAATAACTATAGTTTTACATACAGAAAACACATAAATACTGCATACAATTTAAAATTTATAAATAAATAATGAAATAAACATTTAAAATAACATTTACTTACCTTTATTGAAGAAACTTGCTGGCATCGGGAAGATAGGGAGGACAGGGGCAGGGCTTAGTGTTTGGAAGGGAATCCTCACTCCCTGCACTACTGCTACACTCCCTGTATGCTTGCTACACTCCCTGCATGCCTGCTACACTCCTTGCATTCCTGCTACACTCCCTGCATGCCTGCTACACTCCTTGCATGCCTGCTACACTCCCTGTATGCCTGCTACATTCCCTGCATGCCTGCAACACTCCCTGCATGCCTGCTACACTCCTTGCATGCCTGTTACACTCCTTGCTTGCCTTCTACACTCCCTGCATGCCTGCTACACTCCTTGCATGCCTGCTACACTCCTTACATGCCTGCTAACCTGCACCTCCACTCCTGCATGCCTGCTACACTCCTTGCATGCCTGCTACACTCCCTGCATGCCTGCTACACTCCTGCATGCCTGTTACACTCCTTGCTTTGCCTTTACACTCCTGCATGCCTTCTACACTCCCTGCATGCCTGCTACACTCCCTGCATGCCTGCTACACTCCCTGCATGCCTGCTACACTCCTTGCATGCCTGCTAAACTATGTTTTTGTTGTACATCCTGACAAGCTCACCCACACATACGCCACTCTCATATTTTTCAACAATCTCCTTCTTCAGTTCGATGGTGTTCCTCACTCTCTTTACCACAGGGGTGCCACTAGGAAGCTTCTTTGGACCCATGGTGACTTATTTCACAGTGACAGTCACTAAATCACCAAAAAAGACACCAAATGTATTGTGAATGCTTGAAAGAGCGCACTGGGTATTGTTCACTCAAGTGTAAACAATACTGGACTGGCGAGGTGCGCAAGCGCAGAGCGGGCAGACAGGTCTGGTACGTAACATTAGCTGAGTAAATAACGCTAGCCGAAAAAAATATTGAACGTAAAAAGCAACCTTTAGCCGAAAATAACGTTATCTGGAATGAACGTTAGCCGGGGGTCCACTGTATACACTTGGAAGGTCCTGGAGGGATTGGTACCAAACCTGCACACGAAAATCACTCCCTATGAAAGCAAAAGACTCTGCAGGAGATGCAACATTCCCCCAATGAAAAGCAGGGGTGCCTCGAGTACACTGAGAGACAACACCATAAGTGTCCGGGGCCCAAGACTGTTCAACTGCCTCCCAGCACACATTAGGGGGATTACCAATAGACCCCTGGCTGTCTTCAAGAAGGCACTGGACAGGCACCTAAAGTCAGTACCTGACCAACTGGGCTGTGGTTCGTACGTCAGTTTGCGTGCGGCCAACAGTAACAGCCTAGTTGATCAGACCCTGATCCACCATGAGGCCTGGTCTCAGACCTGGCCGTGGGGGCGTTGACCCCTGAAACCTTCTCCAGGTAAACTCCAGGTAAACTCCAGGGAAATAAGGTAATTGAATAAAGTACAGTATAGTAGAGTATTTTTTCTTTTGGGTAGATGAGCTTAGTTGGATTTCTGTGTTTATTGGTGACTCACTAACTTTTATCAAGTCAGAGGAGCAGCAAGGCTCCAGCAGTAGTATTGGGGATAAAATAAAATTAAAATAAAATATTTATTTCTTTGCAAAGGTTACAATGTGGATTTACATATACGTACTACAGTGGACCCCCGCGTTTCGGCCATAATTCATTCCAGAAGGCTGTTCAAGTGCCATTACCGAACAAATTTGTTCCCTTATGGAATAATGTAAAGTAGGTTAGTCTGTTTCAGACCCCCAAAAATACACTTACAAAAGCACTTACAATATTACACTTACATAATTGTTCGAGTTTTGAGGTGGCCGAAACTCGGGGGTCCACTGTAATATAATTGGAGCAAAGAAATCCAGTATCATGCCAAGGCATTTCGGGCAGTCTTAACCTAATACTTATTGACTACTTTAGTCTAGACAGGTGAAGAGTAGTAGATTACAAATACTTAGTCAATATTTCACTCTATTATTAGTATGAGGTAGTACAATTTATGATACAATCATAAATTTTTAAGTTCATAATCAAGTTATTTTACAGTGGTAGAATACAAATACAGCCTCTCCTCACTTAATGACAGAGTTCTGTTCCTAAGACCACATCGTTAAACGAATTCATCGCTAAGTGAGAGCATACTAGTACAATGGTAGCGAGTTTGTGTCAACCATCTTTGATATTGTTTCAGTGTCACCTTTGCACTATTTATAACATTTCTGGTATATTTTTTAATGTTTATACAGTAGTGTATTGTATATTGAAATAAACAGAATAGAGTAAATCAGCTCTTAATATATATTATTTAGATATGAATACTGGTCAGAGAGCCCATTGTAAGTCCAAGGCATCGGTAAACGAGTACGTCGCGAAGTGAGGAGAGGCTGTATTCTATATTTCAATCTATTGTTAATGTGTGAGGTAGTACAATTTATGATACAATCAATTTGTGATAAAATCAATCATATATTTTTTAGTTTGTAATTAAGTTCATTTACTGTATTATAAATATGAGGTAGTACAATTAGTGATACAAACATACATTAGTAAGTTTGTAATAATGACTTAATAGTTAAAGGATAATAAAGTATTTGGGGAGTTACTTGAAATTTGATTGGAGTTTAGCATGATGTGGGTATGTTTGTTATTGAGAGATAAGATGATTTTTGAGTATGGTCCTAAACTGATTTGAGGGCAGAGGACCTCTTGCTGTTTCAGGCAAAGAGTTCCAGATATTAGGTCCCTTTATGTGCATTGCATTTTTGCAAATTGTGAGACGGACACAAGGGATGTCAAAAAGTGTTTTGTGCCTTGTGTTATGCCTGTGTGTTCTGTTGAAGCTGTTGAAGCTGTCTAAGAGAAGTTTGAGTGGAGGGTTGATATTGGAGTTTAATGTTCTGTATATGTAGTAGGCACAATGATAAGTGTGTATATTATGTATATTAAGTAAGTTCATGTTTTTTAAGAGAGGTGGGGTGTGTTGTCTGGTGCTGGAGTTCATGATCATCTGCACTGCCACTTTTTGTTGGGTTATTAAAGGTTTGATGCGATTGGCCGTGGTAGATCCCCAAGCACAAATACCATAGGTGAGGTGAGGGTATATTAGAGAGTGATATAAGGTAAGGAGGGCCCTTTGGGGTACATAGTATCATATCTTGGAGAAGATACCTTCTGTTTTGGAAACATTCTTAGTTATATGCTGGATGTGGGTCTGAAATTTAAGGTTACAGTCAAAATGGAGACCTAGAAATTTGCCCTCAGTGTGTGTAGTAATGGCTGAAACATTTATCGATATGTTTAGCTGGTTTAGATGGTGTAGGAGACATGACAGAAAGTCGTTGATGGTTCAGGAGATGTAAAGGGTTAAGGAAACCTACATAGATTACCAACCTCACCAAAAGTTTTTGTTTAATTAAGCCATAGCATTTATGGAAACACCGAAGCTAACAATCATTTGCCCCAAATTTTTTGCCCATGTGGCTTGCTAGCTTATTAGTAGCTAATTGAAGCTCAATAAAATGAATCATAGCACCAGCAGTGCATTATTGAACATGCCAAGTATGCAAAGCTTCTTCAACTGTTGCCTTGGGCCATTTACGGGGGGTCCTGTAGCTCGATCGCTAGTGCTTTCAGCTCTCACACTGGTATGGCAGGAAACATTAGGATGGTATGGCAGGAAACATTAGGACGTGTTTCCTCAAGGCACCTGCTCTCCATGTTAACCCATCGGTAAAATGGTTACCTGGGTGTTAGTCGACTGGTGTGGGTCGCATAAGTAAGTAAGTTTATTCAGGTATACACAAATAGTTACAGAGATTATTAAACATAGCAGCATGTGTGTAGAAAACCTAGGATAACCCAAAAAAGTCAGACAGAGTGACTTATTACAATTTTGGTTTGCTAAGTACAGTGGACCCCCGAGTTTCGTAAAATCTTCACTCCTGAAGTCTGCTCAAGTGCCATTACCGAACGAATTTACTCCCTTAAGGAAAAATGTCACGTAGGTTAGTCTATTTCAGACCCCCAAAAATACTTTTCCACAAGCACTGACAATATTATACTTACATAAATGTACGATTTCCGGGGTTTACGAAACTCGGGGGTCCACTGTACAAAGAAAGCCACTATCATGCCGGTGCATTTCGGGCAGACTGTTCCTAGTACGTACAGTGGTACCTCGAGTTACGATATTTTTTCGTTCGAGAATGCTGTTCAAGTGCCATTACCAAACGAATTTATCCCCATAAGGAATAATGTAAAATAGACTAGTCCTTTTACACCCCCAAAAATATACTTACAAAAGCATTTAAAAAAATAAGCTTATATAAAAGGGCGATTTTGGGGACCATCGTAACTCGAGGTACAACTGTATGTACATAATAGCTACTTAAATCTAGACAAGATAAGAATGGTTAACTTGTATTAAAAATCTTTATTTAATCTTAACCCTTTGACTGTTTCGGTCGTATATATACGTCTTATGAGCCACTGTTTCGTATATATACTCACAAATGCTAGCAGCTTCAAATCAAGCGGGAGAAAGCTGGTAGGCCCACATATGAGAGAATGGGTCTGTGTGGTCAGTGTGCGCTGTATAAAAAAAATCCTGCAGCACACAGTGCATAATGAGAGAAAAAAAACTCTGACCGTGTTTTTGGATTAAAACGCCATCTTTGAGGTGTATTTTCGTATAGTATTTATGGTTGTATTCTCTTTTTTTATGGTCTCATTTGATAGAATGGAAAACATACTACAGAAATATAGATGATTTTGATTAGTTTCATGATGAAAACGACCTTGAAATTGAGCTCAAAGTAGGGGAAATGTTCGATTTTTGCAAATGTTCAAGAGTAAACAAATCACGCCACGCGTCCAATACACATCAATTGGTGAGTCTAATATTCTTATTCCATTTTTACAATAATGCAATAGTCTGCATAACAGTAAATCTTCTATTTTTTGTGTGAATAAATAATCAAAATAGAAAGCAAGAGTAATATAAGAGGGGCCTAAAGACATGACTAATGAACAGATAACATCTTATTTTAGTGCCAGGAATGTCTGCATTGTTTATTCTGGACCCTATTTTGAAATTGACAACTTTTTTGTTTTGCATGAAATTGGCCAAATTGCCAATTTCTGACCACTTTATTGGGTAGTTGAAATTGGTAAATTGGTAGTTTCTTGTACTCAATAGATAGAACAAATGGAGTTCTAAAGAAATAGCTATGAGTTTGGTTGACTGGAACAATGGAATTGCCCAAAAATAGGTTTCAAAGTCAGAGAAATTGCCGATGCGTATATATCGCCGAGATCACTAACTTAGAGAGAGCGTAATTCCGTAAGTTTTCCATCAAATTTCATACTTTTGGTGTCATTACCATTGGGAAAAGATTCTCTATCATTTCATAAGAAAAAATAATTTTTTTTTTCGAAAAGTTTGCGACAACAGGAGAGCACTCAGGATTAGGGGTTGCGACAGTCAAAGGGTTAATACTAATGCGAAATAGTCAAGTTGGAGGTTTATAAGAATAATAATCTTAAAGTTGCACATAAAAACAATATTACAAATAATGGTTAAAACAGTAATATTTCATGGATTGGCAGATGTTTAATAGACTAGAGGTCACATAATATAATATTTGGAAGAGTTGCTTCAAACTGATTAGAAGTTGTTTTGGTTGGTTTGGTTAATATTGAGAGATGAGATGATTTTTAAGCGAAGGCCTAAATTTATAAGTAGTCGGGGGATCCTTTACCAGTTCAGGTAGTGAATTCCAGATCTTTGGACCCTTTATGTGCATTGCATTTTTGCATAGTGAGACTGACACGAGGGATGTTGAAGAGTGCCTTGTGTCTTGTATTGTGACTGTGTTCTGTTGTAGCTATCAAGGAGAAGTTTGAGTGGAGGGTTTATATTGGAGTTTAATGATTCATTACCTTTGTAACTTGTCATGATTGTGACCAGATGTACCTGGAGTTCATTACCATTGTAACTTGTTCAGCTATCAAAATGTTGGGGTCTAGTCCCTGGACCCATTATGTACCTCTGTAATCTTTTGACTACTGCCCACAGGATAGGTATGAAGTCCATAATAAAGATGTTAAACTAAAACTCTTAATAACAACCATACCCACACTATGCTAAACTAACCAAATTTAAAGCAACTCTCCCAAATATTTTATTATTCCTTAACTTTTAAGCCATTATTAACAAACTTAAAAATGTGTGTTTGTATCATAAATTGTACTACCTCATATTAATAATAGAGTAAAATATTTAAAATAAAGTAAAGGTTTATTTCTTTGTAAAGGTTACAATATGTAATTACAATTTTGGTTTGCTAAGTAGAAAGAAAGCCACTATCATGCCGGGGCATTTCGTGCAGACTAATCCTAATACATAGTAACTACTTAAAACTGGTCAAGATGATAGTACATAGTAATTACTTAAAACTAGACAAGTGGTTTACTTGATTACAATCATATTTAACCTTAATACTAATGCGAGGTAGTCAAGGTGGTAATTTATAAGAATAATGATCTTGAAGTTGCACATAAAAATTATTACAATTAATGGTTCAGTCAGTAATATTTCATGGACTGGCAGAAGTTTAAAAGTATAGAGGCCATATAAAATAACTAGTTAGCAGTTGTTTTGGTTGATTTGGTTAGTATTGGGAGGTAAGATTTTTTAGCAAAGTCCTAAATTTATAAGTAGTCAGGGGATCCTTTACCGGTAACGAGTTCCAGATCTTCGGGCCCTTTATGTGTATAACATTTTTGCATAGAGACTAACACGAGGGATGTTGAAGAGTGCCTTATGTCTTGTATTGTGACTGCATTCTGATGTAACTGTCAAGGAGTAGTTTAAGTGGAGGGTTTACAGTGGAATTTAATGTTCTGTATATGTAGAGGGCACAATAATATGAGTGTATGTCTCGTATATTTAGCAAGTTCAGGCTTTTGAAAAGTGGTGGGGTGTGCTGTCTAGCACAGGAACTGGTAATCATCTGCACAGCAGCTTTTTGTTGGGTTATTAAAGGTTTAAGGTGGTTGGCTGTGGTTGATCCCCAGGCACAAATACCATAGGTGAGGTAAGAATATGTTAAAGAGTGGTATAGGGTAAGGAGTGCTGTTTGTGGTACATAGTATCGTATCTTGGAAAGGATTCCTACTGATTTGGAAATTTTCTTGGATATGTGTTGGATATAGCAATGAAATTTAAGATTACAGTCAAGGAGAAGACCTAGAAATTTACCCTCAGTGTGTCTTGATATAGGGGAACCATTTATCGATAGAACTGGTGATAGAACTGGTTTAAGTAGTTGGGATGCATTGGGGAGATCATTGATGTAGATGAGAAAGAGGAGTGGGCCTAAGACACTACCCTGGAGTACTCCTACAGGTTCAGGCTGGATAATGGAGTTGACTCCATTTGCATATACATACTGGTATCTGTCGGTAAGGGGCCTCCTACGCGTACGCCGCGCGCGAGGAAAAAATATTCGAAAAATTTTGAAAATTGAGTTAACCATATTGAAAAATAGAGTAACTCTCTGGCTACGCAATGGTACAAGAATCATTGTTCTACGACATTCCTACAAGGAATTATGGTCGTTTATAACACACATGGTGACGCCAACAACCGTAGTAGGTCGGCTGACATTTCGTGAATTTTCGTATTTTTTTTCCCGATTTTTTTTTCCTTAATTTCTTGTAGTATTCTTACTTATATAATAATTGACGATTTGGCATCATAACAGAGTGGGTGGGGATTATCCGAAGACTTCCAGCTAATCAGGAACCTTCTAGAACATTTGATTGCGTCAGCAGAAATTCCTGACTCAGGATAGCCGGGGATTATGCTTCATTATAACGCTATTATCAATACTACGGCTTTTATATCTATCACAATTGATCTATTATGACATAATAGACAATATAAATAACAAATAAACATAGTAAATACTCCAGAATGAATAATATGTGGCATAATATGATCGCCGCCTGGGACCGCCTCCAAGTATCATATTACATTCCTGGGTGTGGGTGTTCCTGGGGTGTTACCCTGGGCCCTCTAGGGGACTTGTATTAAAGAAAACAAACAGGGATAACTATGATATACACTCGTAATGGAAGATAAAGCTGAGAAAAATGCTATTTTGCTCCGGGAAAATTTTTTTCCTTGCGTGACCTTTCGCGTGGATTATCTCAGAAGTAAGTTATTCATCTATATATTGGAGTGGAACCGTTAATAATCATAGGAATGAAATGAAACTCACAGACAACATAAAAGAAAGGTTGTATTAATTAATTATGAATAGCTTTTTGAGATATCGTAATTAGTTTTTGATTTATGTGAGGTAAAAAGTCAGATATTTTTCAACATGTAAAAAACACACAAACTTTATTTTTTTTAAGCATGAAGATAGGGATAAATTACAGAAAGGTGATCATTATAATTTCAGATTAGCATTGTTTTATGCGTAGGTGAAGCCAGAACAGCTTCAACAAGTCCCACTACGACTCTGAATTTTTTTATATGTGATGTTTGGTAAAAACTTGATAAATATTGTTTTTCTCAGTTGTTTGTTGGCCGATCTTTTTGAAACTTGATACAAGACAACTACAAAGGTGCTTCTTTACGTATAAAAAAAATGAAAGAAATCGAACGAAAATTAACAAAACATATATATCGACCATGACCGCGGCGTACACGTAGGAGGCCCCTTAAGATGAGATTTTAGGTAATTAAGGGAATATCCTCTGATGCCATAATGATTTAGTTAGGTGCAGGAGATTGTGGTTGACTGTATCAAATGTTTTTTGAGAGTCAATGAAAAGCCCCAGGGGATATTCATTTTTATCGAGAGCTGTATATATAAGTTTGTACTATAATAGCGTCATTCGTACTTTTTTTTGGTCTAAACCCAAACTGGCAGGGGTTAAAGTAGTATGTTCTTGGATATAAGGTAGGAGTAAAGTCGTTTGTGTATTATTTTTTCGAATATTTTAGAAAGTAAGGGCAAGTTTGATATGGGTCTATAGTTGTTCAAGTCAGTTGGATCACCTCCTTTGAGGATCGGGGTATAAATGTCTTAAGTATAGATGGGAAGGTTGAGGACGCTACAGATTTGTTAAACATTGTTGCAGTAATGGGTGACTGCACATATGCAGCTCTCTTATATATGAATGGTGGCAAGTTATTCAGTTATTGAATATTGTATTCTACCACTCTTCACCTGTCTAGACTTAAGTACTGTAGTCTATAAGTATTAGGTTAAGTCTGCCCAAAATGCCTTGGCATGATAGTGGCTTTCTTTGTACCAATCAAATTATGAAATGTAACCTTAGCAAAGAAATAAAATTTTATTTTATTTTTATTTTATAAGGGTTTGGAGCCCCCTTCCCTATGGTTCCTCTACAGAAAGATTTTGTTTTTTTAAAGGTAAGTACTGTTTTTTTTTTTCCTTTTTGGGATCAACTGCTTGAGTCTCTTTTCATGGGTATAGTATATCAGAACTCTTTTTGTATCTTTGTCCCTTTCATTTTTTTTATTTTTTATCTTAAATAATATCTCTGGCAATCATCATTTTTCTTATTATAAAGTTATTTCTCTCTCTGGTTTAGCAAGTTATTTTTAATAGAACATGATTGCTCATCGATGTGGGCTTAAATAGTTAAAAATTTCTCTTATATTCAGTGATATAGATAATAATGGTCTAGTAGAGTGTTGCTCTCTCACTAGATTTGCTTCTTAAATATGCTGATTCATATAAAACAACTCCTCATGACATTGAGGAAATTGGCTGCCTGTTTACTTTTCAAGCCTCAAAAGCTGCCTTCATTTATTTTGGTTGGAGGTCCCCAATTACAATGATTTGCCATAACAGTCAGTTTCGTTAACAATTACAGTAGATCCCCCATATCCACTGATTCAGTCTTTGCAGTTTCAGTTATCCACGGTTTACTGTGGCCCAAAAATAACCCTTAATTAAGCTTAATAATGGCCCCAAGTGCAAAAGTAGTGATGCTGACAGTTCTTCAAAGCCCATGAGAAGCCGTTAAATGCTTCCCATCAGTGAAAAAGTGCCAATTCTAGACTTATTTTGAATAATTTATCAATTAAACTTTATCATAGGTACGTATGTAAGTGAAAAATGACTTATATACGGGGTTTGCTACTATCCATGGTTTCAGGCATCCACGGTCGGTTTTGGAGCGTATCCCCTTGTGGATATGGGGGTCTTACTGTACAGTATTTAACTTGTCTGAAACTGGGCCATAGGAAAGATAACCCCAGAGCTGCTAACAGACAGTAGATAGCCAACACACATGCAGTCCCTCATGTAATTAAATTCATCTTTTTTTTTTTTTTTCCCGTGTTGTTAAATGGGACATGCATGCATTTCCTGTTATAGGGATTTTGGGTTAGAAAACCTTGTCCAGTATTTCTTAAGCAAATAATTTTGTTTGTATTGTATACACACTACTTTTTAATTCCATCTTGTTTTGATTTGTGTCTATCGTGTTGGCAGTAACTGTAGTTTTTTGTATAAGCAGTGTTTGTGGGAATATCTTGCTATATAGTATTGTGCTTTTAAAGAACTCTTTTTTTTCTAACTATCACCTTATTTCTGTGTGATTTGTAAGACTTGTCTAGATTTATCTTTTAAATATTTATTTCCAGGATGGCAACAGGATTCTTGTTAAAAAGGTATTTTGTGTTTTTTGTTTTGCTTAATGGTATTATGGCATTTTGCAAGGTGTTATCCAGAAATAAGTTCATCTCTAAAACATCATTTGAAGTTTATGTAGTGGGCTAAACATGTTTTAAACTATTATTTAACCCTTTGACTGTTTCGGTCATATATATACGTCTTACGAGCCACTGTTTCGGACGTATCAATACTCCTAAATTCTAGCGGCTTCAAATCAAACGGGAGAAAGCTGGTAGGCCCACATATGAGAGAATGGGTCTGTGTGGTCAGTGTGCGCAGTATAAAAAAAATCCTGCAGCACGCAGTACATAATGAGAGAAAAAAAACTCTGACTATTTTTTTGGATTAAAACGCCGACTTTGAGGTGTATTTTCGTATAGTATTTATGGTTGTATTCTCTTTTTTATGGTCTCATTTGATAGAATGGACAACATACTACAGAAATCTAGTTGATTTTGATTAGTTTTATGATGAAAACGACCTTGAAATTGAGCTCAAAGTAGGAGAAATGTTTGATTTTTGCAAATGTTCAAGAGTAAACAAATCACGCCACGCGTCCAATACACATCAATTGGTGAATCTAATATTCTTTCACAAGTGCACTGATATTATTTATTCCATTTTTACAATAATGCAATAGTCTGCATAACGGTAAATCTTCTATTTTTTATGTGAATAAAAAATCAAAATAGAAAGCAAAAGTAATATAAGAGGGGCCTAAAGACGTGACTAATGAACAGATAACATCTTATTTTAGTGCCAGGAATGTCTGCATTGTTTATTCTGGACCCTATTTTGAAATTGACAACTTTTTTATTTTGCATGAAATTTGCCAAATTGCCAATTTCTGATCACTTTATTGGGTAGTTGAAATCGATAAATTAGTGGTTTCTTGTACTCAATCGATAGAACAAATAGAGTTCTAAAGAAATATCTATGAGTTTGGTCAACTGGAACAATGGAATTTACCGAAAATAGGGTTCAAAGTCGGCGAAATTGCCGATGCGTATATATTGCCGAGATCACTAACTTCGTGAGAGCGTAATTCCGTGAGTTTTCAATCAAATTTCAAACTTTTGGTGTCTTTACCATCGGGAAACGATTCTCTATCATTTCATAAGAAAAAATAATTTATTTTTTTTAAATTTTGCGACAACAGGAGAGCACTCAGGATTGAGGGTTGCGACAGTCAAAGGGTTAAGGCAAATTTGTGAAGGAAAATAGTGAAGCTAAGTGTGTTGTAGATTTGCAAGAAATGGTTTAAAAATGAATGCAGGAGGCCCTCCACATTCGCGAAGGTTAGGGGATCAAGAACCTCGCGAATGTTGAAAATTCGCGAATGTTTGGTGCGCAAATATATTGTAGGGAAATATAATAATAGCATTTACTTAGCCTAACAATTCTGCTTCCTGAACCTATTAAACCATGAACAATCATAAAGCACAAGAAAACATCATAAAATATTGTATATACATACATGTTATGGTTTAATAAGTCGGCAGCAGCGGCATCTGAGCTCCGTACTTTTCTCATCACCCAGAGTTTATCAATGCTCCTATGATGACCTAGCTGCAAGCAAAACTGCACTAACCAACGTAGCATCCAGAATGACCCAAGAATACCAGCAGTGAGACCGACAAACCAAATAAACTGACGATTAAAGGAAGACTGCCCCTCAAACCCAAAGCACCACCCCTCTGCCAAACAAACACTTACCAGCCTACAGCTTACCAACCTACAGCTTTATCTTGCCGCACCAACTTCTCCGACTACTGTGTTAAAATGAGAAGTAACTTCAGAAGAACCAATTCCAAAATCAACAAGAAAATACCAAGAAATCTACTAGTCAACTTGTCTACCCAGGACGCCGGTACACCCACCACCCCCTCACCACCACCCAGGGTGACGCATCAACAACAAACATGGCTGCCTCCCCCACAAGCTCCCCCTTCACTGGTTTCACCCCAGATAATCTCTCAGGTATGACGAATGATCCAGATACACTAAAGTCATACATCATCAAATTAATCAATGAAAATATGGACACCAACGTAAAGCACTTCAACTACAAGATACCAGGATGACACAACTTGAAAACAAAATCCTCAGCCTTGAACAAAAGTTAACAACAACTGGAATGACTGATTTTGGCAAAACCGTCCAAACTGTCATTGATAGCCACACTGAACAGATAACATCTATAAACACAAAGGTTGAGGAAGCAGTAAAGAAGTGGAAGAACAACATGGATAACCAGTTTAATGACTACCTTGTACTCCAAGAGGAAAAAACCGAGCAAGATAAGTTATCAGACGCAGTAATAGTGAACAGTCCATTCTTTCCCAGTGATATGACCCAAGCAAACAGTAAAGACATTACTATACAGATCATCAAAGATCAAATAAACGTTAATGTACCAGTGACAGATATAAAAGAAGCACGATTACTAGGCTCCCATGGTAGAGAAAGTGTTATGATTAGATTCACCACACATGACAGGAAAACAGATCTAATTAAATCATCTATTATAGCCAGGAAACAGGTATATACATAAACGAGTGTCTGACCAAAAAACGTCAGAACCTCTGGTATAGAATCAGAAAACTTAAGCGAGAGAATAATGATAAAATCCACCAATGTTTCACCCGGGATGGAAAAATTCTAGTGAAGAAAACAAGTGTAGGTCAGTTGTATACTATCACAAATGAGAATGAACTATCAATATTCCTTAGGGATGCAAATATTACAGAGACTGTCTAAACACAATGTCCAAAACCAAACCCCTACGTATAGTGTAGTGTATGTTTTGCCCATCTACCTCATTTAAGTATTTGTCTATCCTTTGATGAATATTTTTGACAAATAGTTTTATTTTTATTTTTAAATACATACAGTTTTTACTTGTGCCTATTTTTCAACCCACATTCCTATATATTTTTATCAGCTTAATTGCTTAGAATTTATTATTACTTTTGATCACCTTATTTGCTAAAAATTGTATTTACCTTTTATCCTTTTCTCCAACCTCATTTCTGTATATTATTGATCACCTTAACTGCCTAAAATTTTATTTCAAGCTATTTTTTAATATTAAAAATTTTTACTTTTGTACACTTTGTACACTTTAGCACTTATTTCTCCTTTAATAGTTAACTTTCATTTTCTTTATATTACCTTTAATAAATTATATAATCACAACTAGTACAATGCTGAATCTTAATATTTGTTCCATTATATCTTAATATTAATCATAGTAATTTTCCAACCAATTCTATTAGCTAGTTAAATAATAAATCAATTACATTGTAAAGATATTTCCCAAATCTCTGTGACTTTTGTTCAAAAGTGTGTTAATCCAATAGCTAGTAAAATCAATTCATCAGATATCATATCTTTAAGTTTAGCATTATTCATTGTTCTTAAGTCTTTTTAGAATCACACTCGTATATAAACAATTGTTTAATTAATTAACTAACTCAGGTGCTAAATCAGGTGCTATAGTTTTAGATTCTTTTTAGCTGTAAATTGACTACCTTAGCTCATTTATTAATTTTTGTAAACATATCCAACGTACTAACTCACGTGCCAAGAACTCCTATTGCATTGTCCTATTCTTAAGTCTACTTGCATTGTTCTATTTTTAAGTTTAATTATAGAATCACACTAAATCTTATGATTCCAAACATTGATCCTGATACCAACCTTTTATTAAATGACTTACATGAACCTAACAACAACTGTCATTACTACACAGCAGAACAGGCTAAAACACTACTCAAAGCCAACAATAACATAACTATCTTTACAATGTCAGATCTTTAAGCAAACATTTTGATGACCTCACTGCATTATTAAACTCACTACAGGCCAGAATGTCCATCATTGCTCTAACTGAAACCTGGCTAAAGCCTCATACTACAGATATCTATGCCATTCCTGGTTACACAGCCATACACAATTGTAGGCAAGACCAACAAGGAGGTGGCACAGCTATGTTATAATCAGACCAGCTTGAATGTATCAACAATACATGCACAAGAGATGAACATGGAGAATATATAATAGCTAAGTTTAAATCCAAATACCTACAAAAACCTCTCACAGTTATAAACATCTATAGATTACCACAGTCAAATATTCAGCAATTTAGTGAAAAATTAGGAAGTATGATTACTGATGCACATATGAACAAAGACCACTTAATCCTCACAGGAGACTTCAATATAAACCTCCTACAAGATCAGGACCCACAAGTAACTGAATTCACAAACACTATGAGCAACTGCTTGCTGCTCCCGACAATAACAAAACCTACAAGAATCTCTGAGACCTGTGCCTCTCTATTAGACCATATCTGGACTAACACCATATCCCCCTTAAAATCAGGCATAATCACAGACAATACCACAGACCACTACCCAACCTTTCTCATAACCAACCTTGGAAAAATACCACTAGAGACTACTAAAGTTACCTTCAGACTACATAATCAGACAGCTATAAATAACTTCATAACAGCTATGACAAACACTGACTGGCAAACAGAAATAGACAACTTCACAGATACTGACTTATGTATTAATAATTTTCTTAAAAAGACCCAATACCTCTATAATAAGCATTGCCCCCAAAAAAACTAAACAAATCACAGCTAAAAGATTAAATAGTCCCTGGCTAACCCCCAGCATACTCAAATCCATTAATACAAATGAAAAGCAGTACAGAATGGGTCAAATAACAAGAGAACAAACAAAACGTTACTCATCAAACCTAACGAGTCTGATAAGAAGGTCAAAAAAATTGTACTATGAGAACAGATTACATAACTTAAAAGGTGATATAAAAATGACATGGAAAACCCTATCTGAAATTCTAGGAACTAAAAAGATATCCACAAACAGAACAATCAAGCTAACAAAACCAGATGAACCCCTACTCCCACTTATTGAAACAGCAAACAAACTCAATGATTTCTTCTCCACCATAGGAAAAAAGCTGGCAAGCAAAATCCCAAGTTCAAACACCACCTAACGACTATCTCACTAGCACCTATCCGAACACACTATTCCTAGCCCCGACCAACCCAATAGAAGTTTCACTTATAATCAACACATTAAAACAAAGCAGGTGACCTAAATAACTTTAACCACCTTTTATATACAAAAAAGCCTCCTCAAAAAAGTTCTTTTCACCAATTATTGCAACACTCTTTAACAAATCCATCAAATCCTCTACCTTCCCATCAATACTCAAAATAGCGAGGGTCACCCCCATACATAAAGGAAGAGATCAAACAGACCTTAATAACTACAGGCCGATATCTAACTTACCCGTTCTCTCCAAAATCTTTGAAAAATTAATTCATAGACAAATATATTCCTACCTCACCTCCAACAACGTACTCAACCACTGTCAATTTGGATTCAGGCCTAATAAAAATACAAATTATGCCATTATACACATGTTAGAAATAATTTACACCGCTCTTGAGAAAAAAGAAATCCCAGTGGGAATCTTCATTGATTTACGTAAAGCTTTTGATACAGTTGACCATGATCTGTTACACCTAAAATTATCACACTATGGTATAAGAGGGCACTCCCTCAACTACCTAAAATCATACCTTAGCAACAGAAACCAATATGTGTACACAAATGGAGCTAGCTCTACTGCGCAAACTATTACAGTAGGTGTCCCACAGGAAAGTGTTCTTGGCCCACTTCTCTTTCTCATTTACATTAACGACCTACCAAATGCATCTCAACTACTCAAACCCATACTATTTGCAGATGACACTACATACGTTATCTCGCACCCAAGCTAAGACATACTATTTAACACTGTAAATACTGAATTGCAGAAAATATCTATTGATAAAACCTATTTTATCCAGTTTGGGAACAGAGCTACAAATGCACCACTTAATGTTCCACAACCAGCTCTCCTTACCCTATATCACTCTCATTTACCCCTACCTCACCTATGGAATCTGCGCATGGGGCTCTACATCAATAACTAATCTCAGACCACTAATAACACAACAAAAGGCAGCAGTTAGAATGATTACACATTCACACTGCAGACAACATACTCCACCAATTTTCAAAAATCTAAACTTACTCACCATACAAGACATTCATACTTTTTACTGTTCCTACTACATACATAGAAAACACTATGCAAATATTAACCCACCACTCAAACTTCTCCTTACCAATTTTAACAGGACACATGACCATAACACTAGACACAGATCACTCCTCGATGTTCCCCGTGTCCATCAAACACTATGTAAAAACTCAATGCATATAAAAGGCACGAAAATTTGGAATTCATTACCTGTCATTGCCAAAGAAACCCTGCCTGTACCCCAATTCAAAAAGATGCTAAAAAACCACCTTCTCACCCAAACCTAAATGCTCAATATCAAACACTCCCAACAAAGTAGAATAATCACTTAAATGTAAAAACATGATTACTCACTTAAATGTAAAAACCTGTTATGAATAATACATACATTGATATGTTCAACTTATATTCAAACTTTATAACATAGATACACAATTATACTTATTATATACATTATCAACCATAATTTTTTACCATGTAGTCTAAGTAGTCCTAAGAATGCCCGCAATGCGCAGCATATTAGGGGCTTTTGGCATGTACATCTCTTTTATACCTATGTATCATGTAAACCCAACAATATATCTTTGTACCATGTCTAAATAAAGTATTATTATTATTATTATTAATGAACAAACAAAACTCACCACTCGTAAGGTTAGGCAGACGAACTCTGATGACTTGTGATGACGATGACAGTGACGATGATGATGGTGATGATAGCCATGCAGTTACTGATGACAGTTGAAAGGAGGTGATTATATGGAGTGTAACTGCATGGCATGACGAGTCTAGTGTGTGGATTCTAACTCTTCACTGCTAGCGTCACTGCCAGTTTTAGGCGACTGGGCATTCGCGAATGTTCGAAACTCCCTGTATTCAAAAACACAAGTTTTGCAAACTACTGCTGTAATTTCTGATGCCATCTTGAAAAGACCAAATTTCAATCTGGACAGTTATGTCTACCAAATGAATGGAAATGGTTGATTTTTTATTACTGTAACAACGGTGTATATTATTGACCAACTAGTTAAGCAACTTATGAAATTTTCATGATGACTTCTTGTTTAAACAAAGAATTATCCTTTATGAAAATATAAAAAAAATGAGCTGTTTGCAAATTAATATTTTTATATAGGCTGAGGCAATTTTTACTGGCAGCCAGTTGCCCAGACATAAGCAGTTATTGAACTGCTTTGCCAGTTATTTTACATCACTTTATTTAAAGTTTGTTTATGTGTGGTTAAATATACAATTGTTATAGGTTTATGTAATGTAACCAGTAAACTGGTGATTATCTTGTTGCTGTATCAATAACTGTTATGTCAGCATGCCTCTTGCAAGACAGTTATGGAGTGAGTGATGGTGAAAGTGTTTCTTTTTTTTTTTGGTCACCCTACTTTGGTGGGAGACGGCCAGTGTGATAAAAAAAAATAATTAGTGATGTGCACGTATTTATTGTATCAAAGAAGCACTTCAATATAGAAAGAAAAAACTGATTAAAAAATTATACATACAGTGGTACCTCGAGTTACGATGGTCCCCAAAATCGCCCTTTTATGTAAGTTTATTTTTTTAAATGCTTTTGTAGGTATATTTTTGGGGGTGTAAAAGGACTAGTCTATTTTACATTATTCCTTATGGGGATAAATTCGTTTGGTAATGGCACTTGAACAGCATTCTCGAACGAAAAAATATCGTAACTCGAGGTACCACTGTATTTACAGTACATTATGTCTTCAGAGGGGTTTGCTAGTCATCTTGATTCAGTAATAAAGTTTTTGGGAAGGAAGAAGCATGAGCAAGAAACTGCTGTCTCACAGCCCAAGGAAAGAGTCTAGAAAGTCATTCAAAAGATTCGCTTGCAGCGAAGAAAATGAAATGAATTTAATTACCAAACATGAACTTTGATAACTTATTGTATCAGTATACTGCTTGATAGAAAAAATGTTATTCATGACTAACATGACAGTATAGTATTAGTAAGTATAGCATTATCAGAACAAGTTCTTGAATATAAAAGGGTTACCATTCAGTATAGTAGTATGTATGTGCACTGGGCAGTACTGTGCTGTTTCCTCTTTTCCACCACTTCCTTACTTTAACCCTTTCAGGGTCCGGAGGCCAAATTTCAGAGGGTGCACCAGTGTCCAAGAATTTAAAAAAAAAAATTCTTATTTTTTCTTATAAAATGGTAGAGAATCTTTTTCTGAAGGTAATAAAACAAAAAGTACGAAATTTGATGGAAAATTGGCAAAATTATGCTCTCGCGAATTTTGATGCGTCGGCGATATTTACACCGGTGATTTTGCCGACTTTGACTCCCATTTTAGGCCAATTACATTATTCCAGTCGACCAAATTCTTAGCTATTTCACTAGTATTACTTCTATTCTATCGATTGAGCACAGTCAACTGTTTCAACTACAAAATAAAGTGATCGGAAATTTGTAATTTAGTCAATTTAACTCAAAGTTCAAAATAGTATTCCAATTTCAAAATAGGGTGCGGAATAAACAATGCAGGCATTCCTAGCACTAAACTAACATTTCCTCTGTTCATTAGTTACATTTTCAGTCTTTACAAATGAATTCCATTTTTATTTTTTATTCACATAATGAATTTTTATTCAAACCAAAAAATGGAAGATTTACTGTTATGCAATATTGTAATAATTGTACAAATAATATCACCACATTTGTGAACATATATTAGACCCACCAGCTGGCGCGTATTAGATGTGTGAGGTCATTTGTTTACTCTTGAACATCGGCAAAAATTTAACATTTCCGCTACTTTGAGCTCAGTTTCAAGCCATTTCCTGTACTAAAACCAATCAAAATCATCTCTATTTCTGTAATACATCTTCCATTCTATCAAATGATACCAAGAAATAGCAAATACAACTGTAAAAAGTATACGAAAAAACACTGCAACTTTGCTGTTTTAATCGAAAATTACGGACTCAGTTTTTTTTTCTCTCATTATGCACTGTGTGCTGCAGGATTTTTTATGTGGTGCACACTTACCACATAGATGTATTCTCTCATATCTAGGCCCAAATTTACCGCTCACAGCTTATCTGAGTGAGCTGAGCTCATGGCGTAGAACTACGGCACGGACCCTAAAAGGGTTAATATGTGCAGCATTGTATTTACCATACAGATGTAAAGATGTACCTTCCTCACATATATGTAAGGTACAGTGGACCCCCGGATTTCGTACTTAATCTGTTCCAGAAGGTCGTTCTAAATCCGAAAAGTATGAAAACCGAAGTAATATTTCCCATAAGAAATAATGTAAATACAATTAATCTGTTCCAAACACCCAAAAATATTAACAAAAAATACATTTTTTAAAGAATAACTATAGTTTTACATACAGAAAACAATGAGAAATAAATATAAAGCACTATTGAAATGGATAAATGAACACTTATCAATTTTACATTTATTGAAGATTCTTGTTGGCGATTGGAAAACAGCGAGGAGGGAAGAGGGAGTAGTTTATTGTTTGGAGACAGGACAAAATACTTAAATATGACGCTAATATAAACTCTATGGCTTATTTATCTATCACAATTCATCTAATATGACATAATAAACAATATTAATAACTTAGAAACATGATATATATGAATAAAATGTCATTACATATGTGACTAGTGGTGGTGGTGTTGGGTTTATCAGGGCCACTGACAACATTGGCCGTATAGAGGTGGTGGTGGTAATGGTGGTGGCGGCGGCGGCAGCAGCAGCAGCAGCAGCAGCAGTCACACCACTAGTCACACTGAAATAATGTACGTAATTTATAAATAAGAAATAGTATAAAAACATAATAGAGAATGTAAAGAAATAAAGTGGTTATTGTATGTACGTATACTATAGTACACATTTACCTTGGAGGAGATGCTGTTAGAGGTTTAGGGTGGTGGAAGATATGCAGGGCGGCGTATGTTGTCAGTGGCCCTATATACAGTGGACCCCCAGATTAACTTAAACCGAAAATAATGTAATCCGAATCTATTTTCCCTATAAGAAATAATGGAAATTCAATTAATCCGTTTCAGACACTCCAAAGTATTAAAATAAATATTGTTTCCACATTTTATTACACAGAAAAGAATGAGATATAAAATATATAAAACAGTAATAACTTGACACTTACCTTTATTGAAGAGTTGTTGATGTGTGGAAGGAGGGGAGAGGAAGGAGTAGTTGCTAGTGTTTGGAAGGGGAATCCTTTTCCATTAACACTTCAGGTACCAAGTCCTCTTCCTAGGTTACTTCCCTTCTTTGTTTTTTAATGCCACTAGGACCAGCTTGAGTCACTGGACCCCTGTTGCTCAAAAAAGTGTTCCAGAGAGTTCTGTTTCTGGCGAATGTTTGGAATTGTGCCGGCGACAGGGGTGTGTGTTTGTGGACAGGCCAAGATAGTCCTTCAAAATGACACTAATATAAACTCTATGGCTTATTTATCTATCACAATTCATCTAATATGACATAATAAACAATATTAATAACATAGAAACATGACATATACTCTAGAATGAATAAAATATCATTACGAATGCGAGGACTGGTGTTGTGGTGTTTGTTGTTGGGTGTATTAAGGGCCACTGAAAGATACGCCTTAAATAGTGATGGCCGCCAGACACACGGTGGTGTTGTCAGTCGCCATATATAACTCCAACAACACTGGAGGAGTTAAGTTTCGTGTCATTATTTTTCTATAGATTAATGGCTTAACTTACTTGCTACACTGTTAATGCTACACTTTATCGCTGGCTGGTGCTATAGCCTCTATCAACTCCTGCTGCTTTAGTATCTTAACATATCGTAGAATCACTGAATCACTGAAGAAGACATTCTCCCCTCTCAGCCCTTTACCACAGGGCTGGCACTAGGAGCTTTCTTTGGGCCCATGGTGGCTTATTTAGCAGTTGCAAGCACTAAAAACAATGGAATAATGACAAAATGTATGAATGCGTGGGTGGTAAACAATGCTGGTAAACAATGGCACACTGACTCTGGATGGAGCGTTGTGCCGTGTACGCGTCCAAGACGAAAAGCGTTTTCCGATTGGATCATCGTTTACCAAACCATTATTTTTACGGAAAATGTATCTTCCGAATTTATTGTTATCCGACGCTATCGTAATCCGGGGGTCCACTGTACCTTCAACAACATTGGAGGAGTTAGTTTCATGTCCTTTTTCTATCACTTAATCGCTTAACCCTTTTGCGGTCGGTGTCGTACTAGTACGTTTTACGAGCTGGGATTGGTGCCGTACTAGTATGCGTAAATTCTAGCGGCCTCAAATTAAGTGGGAAATGGCTGGTAGGCCTACATATGAAAGAATGGGTCTGTGTTGTCAGTGTGCGCAGTATAAAAAAAATCCTGCAGCACACACTGCATAATGAGAAAAAAAAAACTGACCATTTTTTTTTGTTTAAAACAGCGAATTTGCAGTCTATTTTCGTATGGTATTTATTGATGTATTCTCGTTTTCTTGGTCTCATTTGATAGAATGGAAGATATATTACAGAAATAGAGATGATTTTGATTGGTTTGACAATGACAAGTACCTTGAAATTGAGCTCAAAGTAGCGAAAATGTTCGATTTTTGACGATGTTCAAGAGTAAACAAATCACACCATACGTCCAATACACATCAACTGGCGAGTCTAATATTCATGCACAAGTGCTCTGATATTATTTATACCATTTTTACAATGATGCAGTTGTATACATAACAGTAAATCTTCTATTTTTTGTGAGAAGAAAAATTCAAAATGAAAAGCAAAAGTAACGTAAGAGGGGCCTGGAGACGTGACTAATGAACAGAGAAGATGTTATTTTAGTGCCAGGAATGTCTGCCTTGTTTATTCTGGACCCTATTTTGAAATTGGCATCGTTTGAAATTTGTGTGAAATTGGCCAAATTGCCATATTCTGACCACTATTTTGGGTAGTTGAAATTGGTAAATAGGCAGTTTCTTGTACTCAGTCGATAGAAGAAATGGAGTTCTAGCGAAATAGCTATAATTTTAGTAGACTGAAACATTGGAATTTGCCGAAAATAGGGCTCAAAGTGGGCGAAATCGCAGATGCGTAAATGTCATCAATACAGCTAAATTCGCGAAAGCATAATTCCGTTAGTTTTCGATCAAATTTCATAATTTTGGTGGCGTTATGATCGGAAAAAGATTCTCTGTCATTTCATAAGAAAAAGTTATTTTTTTTTTTTTTTCCCAAAATTTTTTCGACCCTGAGAACATGTTTCCGAGAAGGCCTGTCGACCCCAAAGGGTTAACTTACTTGCTACACTGTTAATGCTACACTTTATCGCTGGCTGGCACTATAGTCTTTATCGACTCCTGCTGCTTTAGTATTGTACATATCGTAGAATCATTGAATCACTGAAGAAGGCACATTCTCCCCTCTCAGCCCTTTACCAGAGGGCTGGCACTAGGAACTTTCTTTGTGCCCATCGTGGCTTATTTCGCAGTCACAATCAATAAACAAGCATAAAAATTGTGAAATGTTTTGGATGAATGTTCACTCAACCAATGACAAATCCAGACTGACGGCGTTCCTGGGTGGGGGGATGCATATGATACGTATGATTTCCGGATTGAGGTACGAAATCCGGACCAATATTTTGCCCAAAAAAGTGTTCTAAATCCAAATTGTATGATATTTGGACCATACGAAAACTGGAGTTCCACTGTACTTTAGTGGGTTTTAATTACTGTGCATACTACATTACAGAAGTTTTACATGCTCATGTACTTCATAGCATAACACTGTTCAGTAGGGCCCCACTTATATGGCAGGTTAGGTTCCAGGCTACTGCCAGAAAGCGGACATTGCTGGAAAGCAGAATGCCACTTTTTTCACTTATAAATGCATACAAATGCCAGACAACAAGTTAAGACTGACAAATTTAAACTAACAGTAGAACTAGGCATTAAAAAACAAAAAGTAAAATACAGTGGTACCTCGAGTTTCAGCCATAATTCGTTCCAGGAGGCTGTTCGAGTGCCGTTACCGAACAAATTTGTTCCCATAAGGAATAATATAAATTAGATTAGTCTGTTTCAGACCCCCAAAAATACACTTACAATAATACACTTCCATAATTGTTCGAGTTGGGAGCTGTTCAAAGCTCGAGATACCACTGTACATACACAGTTACATTCATTACTTTAAAATATTTGTAGTCTTAATGTAGGGTAGAGGTGAGTAGTATTTATTTGTAGGAAGTCAGGTGTAGGTAGCTGGTAGGTGTAGGTAGCCAGGAAACCCACCTGGCTCTAACATCTAAATATAACATAACAGGATATTTACAGCAGCCAAGAGCGATATTATTACCATTGACATACCTTATTCATTGAGTTTAATAATTTCTAAGAACTACCTTTAGATGCCATCGTAGACGAAGGGAGAAGTGATGAGAAGTCACGCCGAGAATTGTAAACAAAGCTGAATGCGTTAAGGGGAATGACTGGGTCAAAGACAGATTGATACACATTTTCTCTGGTGGTGAACCAGAGAAAAATACAATTTTTTCCTTCACCCAGCTAGATCTCTGCCTGGCTACATCTGTTTATATGCTATGTAACGTGTTTCTTATATAATTTTGAAGAAAATATCATAGATGGATTAATTGGAAATGTCTATATTAACATAATAAGACATTTAAAGTGCCCAAGAGTGATTATTATTACGTATTAGTATTATACACTACATTTTTAAATCTACCCCATACATCTTCGACCCCATTGCCTACACTCTCACTAGCCCATCTATCCTCCAATAGTTGTTTATATCTTACCCTAACTGCCTCCTCTTTTAGTTTATAAACCTTCACCTCTCTCTTACTTACTGCTTCTATTTTCCTTGTATCCCATCTACCTTTTACTCACACTGTAGCTATAACTAAAAAGTGATCTGATATATCTGTGGCCCCTCTATAAACATGTACATCCTGAAGTCTACTCAACAGTCTTTTATCTACCAATACATAGTCCAACAAACTACTGTCATTACGCCCTACATCATATCTTGTATACTTATTTATCGTCTTTTTCTTAAAATATGTATTACCTATAACTAAACCCCTTTCTATACAAAGTTCAATCAAAGGGCTCCCATTATCATTTACACCTGGCACCCCAAACTTACCTACCACACCCTCTATACACGTTTCTCCTACTTTAGCAATTAGGTCCCCTACCACAATTACTCTTCACTTGGTTCAAAAGTTCCTATACATTCGCTTAACATCTCCCAAAATCTCTCTCTCTCTCTACACTCCTCTTTTCTCCAGGTGCATACACGCTTATTATGACCCACTTTTCGCATCCGACCCTTATTTTAATCCACATAATCCTTGAATTTACACATTTATATTCCCTCTTCTCATTCCATAACTGATCCTTCGACATTATTGCTACCCCTTCCTTAGCTCTAACTCTCTGATACTCCTGACTTAATCCCATTTATTTCTCCCCACTGAAACTCGCCTACCCCTTCAGCTTTGTTTCGCTTAGGGCCAGGACATCTAACTTCTTTCATTCATAACATCAGCAATCATCTCTTTCTTATCATCCGCACTCATCCACGCACATTCAAACAACCCAGTTTTATAAAGTTTTCTTCTCTTTTTAGTAAATGTGTACAGGTGAAGGGGTTACTAGCCCATTGCTCCCGGCATTTTAGTCGCCTCATACGACACGCATGGCTTACGGAGGAAAGATTCTTTTCCACTTCCCATGGACAATAGAGAAAATAAAAAGAACAAGAGCTATTAAGAAAATTTAGAAAACCTAGATGTGTGTATGTATATATATGCATGTGCATGCCTGTGTAGTGTGACCTAAAGTGTAAGTAGAAGTAGCTAGATATACCTGTTATCCAGCGTGTTTATGAGACAGAAAATAGACACCAGCAATCCTACCATCATGTAAAACAGTTTCAGGTTTCTGTTTCACAGTCACCTGGCAGGACAGTAGTACCTCCTGGGTGGTTGCTGTCTACCAACCTACTACCAGAAGTTTGTGGTTACAGGCGAAGTGGGTGGTTACTAGCAGAAGTTTGTGGTTACAGGCGAGTGGGTGCGGGAGGGAAGAAGAGCGATTGGTGGAATGATGTAAAGAGAGTAGTAAGGGAGAAAAAGTTAGCATATGAGAGGTTTTTACAAAGTAGAAGTGATGCAAGGAGGAAAGAGTATATGGAGAGAAAAGAGAGGTTAAGAGAGTGGTGAAGCAATGTAAAAGAGAGCAAATGAGAGTGGGTGAGATGTTATCAACAAATTTTGTTGAAAATAAGAAAAGTTTTGGAGTGAGATTAATAAGTTGAGGAAGCCTAGGAACAAATGGATTTGACAGTTAAAAATAGGAGAGGAGAGTTATTAAATGGAGAGTTAGAGGTATCGGGAAGATGGAGGGAATATTTTGATGAGTTGTTAAATGTTGATGAAGACAGGGAAGCTGTGATTTCGTGTATAGGGCAAGGAGGAATAACATCTTGTAAGAGTGTGGAAGAGCCAGTTGTGAGTGTGGGGGAAGTTCGGAGGCAGTGGTAGAATGAAAGGGGGTAAGGCAGCTGGGATTGATGTGATAAAGATAGAAATGTTAAGCAGGAGGGATATAGTTTTGGAGTGGTTAGTGCTATTATTTAATAAATGTATGGAAGAGGGTAAGGTACCTAGGGATTGGCAGAGAGCGTATTGTTCCTTTGTATAAAGGCAAAGGGGACAAAAGAGAGTGCAAAATTATAGGGGGATAAGTCTGTTGAGTGTACCTGGTAAAGTGATGGTAGTTATTATTGAAAGAATTAAGAGTAAGACAGAAAGCAGGATAGCAGATGAACAAGGGGGCTTTAGGAAAGGTAGGGGTGTGTAGACCAAGTGTTTACAGTGAAACATATAGATGAACAGTATTTGATAAGGGTAAAGAGGTTTTTGTGGCATTTATGGATTTGGAAAAGGCGATGATAGGGTGGATAGGGGGCAATGTGGCAGATGTTGCAGGTGTATGGAATAGGAGGTAGGTTACTGAAAGCAGGAAGAGTTTTTATGAGGAAGTGAGGCTCAAGTTAGAGGTTAGGAGGGAAGGGACTATTTCCCAGTAAAAGTGGGTCTTAGACAAGGATGTGTGATGTCACCATGGTTGTTCAATATATTTATAGATGGGGTAAGAGAAGTGAATGCGAGGGTCTGGCAAGAGGTGTGGGGTTAAAAGATAAAGAATTAAATACAAAGTGGGAGTTGTCACAGTTGCTTTTGCTGATGACACTGTGCTTTTGGGAGATTCTGAAGAGAAGTTGCAGAGGTTGGTGGATGAATTTGGTAGGATGTGTAAAAGAAGAAAATTGAAAGTGAATATAGGAAAGAGTAAGGTGATGAGGATAACAAAAAGATTAGGTGACGAAAGATTGGATATCAGATTGAGGGAGAGAGTATGGAGGAGGTGAATGTATTCAGATATTTGGGAGTGGACATGTCAGCAGATGGGTCTATGAAGGATGAGGTGAATCATAGAATTGATGTGGGAAAAGGGTGAGTGGAGCACTTCGAGTCTGTGGAGACAAAAACTTTGTCCATGGAAGTAAAGAAGGGAATGTATGAGAGTATAGTTATACCAACACTTATATGGGTGTGAAGCATGGGTGATGAATGTTGCAACGAGGAGAAGGCTGGAGGCAGTGGAGATGTCATGTCTGAGGTCAATGTGTGGTGTAATATAATGCAGAGAATTGGAGTTTGGAAATTAGAGGAGGTGCGGATTACAAAACTATTATCCAGAGAGCTGAGGAGGGGTTGTTGAGGTGGTTCGGACATGTAGAGAGAATGGAACGAGACAGAATAACTCGAGAGGTATAAATCTGTAGTGGAGGGAAGGCGGTAGGGGTCGGCCTAGGAAAGGTTGGAGGGAGGGGGTAAAGGAAGTTTTGTGTGCGAGGGGCTTGGACTTCCAGCAAGCATGTGTGAGTGTATTTGAGAGGAGTGAATGGAGACAAATGGTTTTTAATACTTGACGTGCTGTTGGAGTGTGAGCAAAGTAACATTTATGAAGGGATTCAGGGAAACGCAGGGCGGACTTGAGTCCTGGAGATGGGAAGTACAGTGTCTGCACTCTGAAGGAGGGGTGTTAATGTTGCAGTTTTATAACTGTAGTGTAAAGCACACCTCTGGCAAGACAGTGATGGAGTGAATGATGATGAAAGTTTTTCTTTTTCGGGCCACCCTGCCTTGGTGGGAATCGCCGATGTGTTAATAAAAAATAAATTAGTATTATTACTTGGCGTCAAGACTTGAGGGACACTTAGTGATTTTAATGTATACCTGCATGCCAGCAATGTGTAAGTTTATTTAGGTACAGGTACACATAAGTACCAGTGGAATCTTCATTGATTTACGAAAGCTTTGATACAGTTGACCATGATCTGTTACACCTAAAATTATCACACTATGGTATAAGAGGGCACTCCTCAACTACCTAAAACCTTAGCAACAGAAACCAATATGTGTACACAAATGGAGCTAGCTCTATTGCAGCAAACTATTACAGTAGGTGTCCCACAGGGAAGTGTTCTTTCCCACTTCTTTCTCATTTACATTAACGACCTACCAAATGCATCTTAACTACTCAAACCCATACTATTTGCTGATGACACACAACGATCTCGCACCCAAGCTCAGACATACTAGCCAACACTGTAAATACTGAATTGCAGAAAATATCTACCTGATGATGACCAACAAACTTACTCTCAATATTAAAAACCTATTTTATCCAGTTTGGGAACAGAGCTACAAACGACCACTTAACATAATGATAAACGGGTCCCCTATCACAAAACTCACAGAGGGGAAAAATTTTAGGAATCCATCTTGACAGTGGCCTCAAATTTGAACATATACAACAAATTTCCAAGAAAGTCTCAAGGACCGTGGGAATACTATCCAAGATAGGTATAATGTTCCATTCCACAACCAGCTCCCACCCTATATCACTCACTCTTTACCCCACCTCACCTATGGAATCTGTGCATTGGGCTCTACATCAATAACTCATCTCAGACCACTAAAACCCAACAAAAGGCAGCAGTTAGAATGATAACACATTCACACCCAGACAACATACTCCACCAAATTCAAAAACCTAAACACCACCATACAAGACATTCATACTTTTTACTGTGCCATTACATACATAGAACACTCTATGCAAATATTAACCCACCACTCAAATTCTCCTTACCATTTTTTAAAGGACACATGACCATAACACAGACACAGATCACCCCATGTTCCCCCTGTCCATCTAACACGTAAAAAACCCAAGCATATAAAAAAGGACAAAAATTTGGAATTCATTACCGTTTCCCCAAAAAACCCCCTTACCCTAATTAAAGATGCTAAAACCACCTTTTTACCCCAAAACCAAATGCTCAATATCAAAATTCCCAACAAAGTAGAATAATACTTTAAAAGTAAAAACCGTTTGAATAATACAACTAAGCTAACGTTTCTAAAATTTACATTATAATGACCACGAAAATGTAACGCAATGCAATTAATTGTTTTAAATTATCTCACTAGTTAGTTGCATTCTACAATTAACTGCTATGTTCAACTTATATTCAAACTTTATAACTTAGATAAAATTATATTTTTTTAAAATTTCAACCATTTTTTTACCATGTAGCTCAATTTTAAAATCCCCAAAAATCCCGCAATGCACAGCATATTAGGGGGTTTTTGGCATTCATCCATTAATACCTATGTATCATGTCTACCCAACTATGTATCATTTACCATGTCAAAAAATATTATTATTATTATTATTATTATTATTATTATTTTATTATTATTAGTATAATTATTAGAGTACATATAAAATATGAATAACTTTAAACACTTGAAATTTTAAAGTTTTTTACATAATGGAGGCAGTCATGGAGAATGAAACAAACTGGGGGGGTGGGTGACCCCCTTAGAAAGTCAGGTGGGGGGGGCAAATAGAGAGTTTTGGTTATAATTTGAAATGTCCAATTTGAAACCGTAAGGGAAATGCGAAAGTGGGGCCCTACTGTATTTTGGTTTCGGAGATCAAAGTT
>WNWK01021751.1:0-33651 GCA_009830355.1 Cherax destructor | reverse complement strand
CACAGTGGTTCCCACATGTGTAAGACCACACAGTGTTACCCACATGCGTGAGACCACACAGTGTTATCCACATGTAAGACCACACAGTGTTACCCACATGTGTGAGACCACACAGTGTTACCCACATATGTGAGACCACTCAGTGATACCCACATGTGTGAGACCACACAGTATTACCCACATGTGTGAGACCACGCAGTGTTACCCACATGTGTGAGACCACACAATGCTCCCCACATGTCTATGTGAGCCCACAGTGTAATGTGGGGTCACAATGTAACGTGGCATTCCATTAATGCGAAATTTAGAAAAAAAAAATAGTTTCATACTTAAAAACATACTCAACAATCAGCTCCATTTAATTCATATAAATTATTTAGCTTGTCATTTCTTTTTATATTTTATTTAAAACTATTTACAAAATACACATATAGGTATAATAATATGGTACAATTACACTGGTTATGAACAAAGAATCTTGACAGGCACAACTCAAGTTATTAAGTCAGCATACATAATGGTGCTAAGACTAACCCAACAACACAACTCACACCCTAATTCTAAATGTGTTTGTAAATAAAGACACTTATGTACAGGTCAGGACATTTATTAGAGGAAACGTTTCGCCACGATTGGTTTATTCAGTCCTAATACAGGTATTTACTTCAAGATTGATGGACTGAACACATCGACTCCAGGACGAGGGTCTGATTACCTCAAACTCCTCCTTTTATTACTACTTTCTTTTTTGTATTGGACTGATGAAGCCACTGTGTGGCGAAACGTTTTCTCAATAAAGATACCCAAGTGTTGCATATGTGTCTAATTTAACAACTTGTCGGTTCTCTGAACCATTCATCTACAAAACTAAGAAAACTATATATACGCGTTTTCTTAGTTTTCTCTGTATTAGGACTGAAGAAGCCACTCGTGGCGCAACGTTTCCTTTAATAAATGTCCTGACCTGCACATAAGTGTCTTTATTCACATCTTCTCGGTATCACAATACCATTTCCTAATTCTAAATACCCAGTGGTACACAATAAATGTTATCATAACACTGGTGCTAACGCAGTACACCTTACGCTTCTAGCCCCTTCCCCCACACAACGTGAACGTACCTCCACTTTCACTTGCCTTAACAAAATCGAAAACATCTGCCTTGTCAATTGTCATGACTGACTGTCTCATTTATCGCTACGAATAATGACACCTTATCGGGTCGAAGAATATTATATATGTCGTGCCGAATAGGTATAAACTGGTCAATTAGCAAGAACTCATTTAAAAATTAAGTCCTTTCTAAAATTTTCTCTTATACGTTTTGAGATATATTTTTTAATTTATGTTAATGTAAAAATTAATAATTTTGTACCAAAAGAACAATAGAAAACTTACCTAACCTTATTATAACAAGCGCAATATAATTTAGCCTAATTCAACTAAATATATTTTAGATAAGTTTACAATAATTTAATAATAAACAAACACAATGAAATATATTTTTTCCTTAGGTTCAGAATGATTTTTGCGAAATTATTGCATACAAAAATTTATGTTTGTCTTATTCGGCCAGAAGAGCGTTGATATTTAAGCCAAAATCGCAAGTTTTATCTATCCGGCACTGGAATTCGACCACAACACCTCAAAGAGATGGTAAATCCAGTACTCGGAGCATCTGCATCAATTCTCCTCACCGAATTAACAACTTTTGTCAACAACTGCCTTGCTGGGCGAATCCCAGAAGAAATTAAACCTTTCTTTTTTGGAGCCTCATTATGCGCTTTGAAGAAGAAGGATGGGGGAATCAGACCCATTGCTGTTGGTAACACCCTTCGCCGCCTAGTTGCCAAAGCAGCAGTAAGAAACATTCGCCTAGAAGCTGCCAGTTTACTCCAGCCACACCAACTGGGCTTTGGGGTCTCTCAAGGCAGTGAAGCCGCAGCTCATGCGGCAAGGGCCTACATCAGGGACCTATCAGAAGACAAGGCCGTAGTCAAACTTGACTTTAGAAATGCCTTTAATATGGTGAAGAGAGATGTGGTCTTGCCAGCCGTTCGGGATCGGTTCCCCAGTCTCTTTCCCTTCATTTCAGCAGGCTACAGCAAACCCTCGACTCTTTTGTTTGGGGAACATGAAATTCCCTCGTCTGAGGGTGTTCAGCAGGGTGATCCACTCGCTCCACTTCTCTTCTGTTTGGCAGTAAGAGAACTAATTTCCAGCCTATGCAGCGAGCTCAACATCTGGTACCTGGATGATGGCACTCTGGCAGGTACTAGGAGTCCTTGTTAGAGGACCTACAACGGTGAAGACACAAGGAGAAGCCTTAGGACTCATCCTTAATCCCTCAAAGTGTGAAATTATCACAACAAATCAGGAAATAATCAATGCAGTGCAAACAATCCTCCCAGAAGTCACTACTACCACTCCATCCAACAGTACCCTCCTGGGAGCACCGCTGGGTCACCACGCCATCGACACTGTCCTCAAGGACAAAGTGAATGACCTGAAAAGAATGGAGGAGAGAATAAGTGATCTTGATGCCCATGATGCCCTGTATCTCCTCACAAGGTGTCTTACTATGCCAAGACTCACTTACTTCCTGAGGTGCGCACCCTCTTTTGAAAACCCAACACTTGACGAGTATGACGCACACCTGAGATCAACCTTCAAGAAGGCACTGAATCTGTCACTAGAGGATCAGCAATGGGAGCAGGCAACCCTCCCAGTGCGACTGGGAGGTATAGGGGTGCGCAAAGCAAGGCAGGTAGCGTTACCTGCATTTCTGTCATCGTGTTTGGCTTCCAGTGGATTAGTCAAGAGGATTGTCCCTGAACGTTTGAGAGGGGTGGTGGGAGCTCAAGACCCCAAGTTCATTGAAGCAGCAGTGCAGTGGGACATCCTGGCAGACTCCTCCAGTAGACCAGCTCCTCCCAAAGAGCACAAACAGTCCCACTGGGACAAACCGATCATGGAAAAAATTTCCAACACAATGCTCACCAACGCTTCAGGAAAGGACAAAGCTCGTCTCCTAGCGGTGAAGGCACCACACTCAGGAGATTTCCTTCTTGCTGTTCCCAATTCCTCTCTGGGGACTCGACTCGACCCACAGGCCATTCGGATTGGTGTTGCTCTTCGCCTAGCCGCCCCATACTCACCGAACATAGGTGTATTTGCGGCAGGGCGACGGCTGACCAATTCGGACTTCATGGTCTAGTGTGTCACACATCAGAAGGAAGTATGCTAGACATGAGGAGGTCAATGACATCATAAAGAGAAGCCTCGCCACAGCCCGTTGCCCAGCTCAACGGGAACCCCAAGTGCAGAGGTCTGATGGAAGTCAAAAGCGTCCTGATGGAGCCACCATGCTACCCTGGAAGGATGGTAAGCAGATTGCTTGGGACTACACCTGTGCTGCCACATTGGCAGACACCTACCTGCCACACTCCTTAGCCGAAGGGGGTGGAGCTGCCAGCCACAGGGAGACCCAGAAGACCCGCAAATATGAAGACCTTCCTCTTGCTATAACTTCATCCCAATAGGGTCGGAGACCCATGGAGCATGGGGCAAGTGTGCTCTAAAGTTTCTCAAGGAGCTGGGTGGAAAACTCATCATAGAAACCAAGGACCACAGGGCGACCAGCTTCCTGTTTCAGAGACTCAGTGTTGCGATCCAGAGGGAAATGCCTGCAGTATTCTGGGCACGCGGCCCACTGCCGGGGAGTTGGACGAAGTATTTGACATGTAGCTCTGAGTTGTTATCTATGTTGTTTTACTCCCCATTGTATTTTGTATTTTGTCTTGAAATAAAGTTTGTATAAAAAAAAGATGGGGTAGTAGGGAAGTGGAATATTCAAATGGCTTCAGAAAGAAATCTAAATATTCTTCCTTGAAGTCTTTTATCCACTTCTCCGAGGCAATGGGTCCCACAATTGACACTAGAGGTGGACCCCATCCTATATATATATATATATATATATATATATATATATATATATATATAACCACTATGGAAAAAGAGAAATTCCAAGCGCTTTCGTTATTACTCACATTATCAAGGAACTATAATGGTTATATTGCATATTGTGATATCACCTGTTTACTGTGATCTTATTGCATATATATATATATATATATATATATATATATATATATATATATATATATATATATATATATATATATATATATATATATACAAACTTTATTTCAAGACAAAATACAAAATACAATGGGGAGTAAACAACATAGATAACAACTCAGAGCTACATGTCAAATACTTCGTCCAACTCCCGGCAGTGGGCCGCGTGCCCAGAATACTGCAGGCATTTCCCTCTGGATCGCAACACTGAGTCTCTGAAACAGGAAGCTGGTCGCCCTGTGGTCCTTGGTTTCTATGATGAGTTTTCCACCCAGCTCCTTGAGAAACTTTAGAGCACACCTGCCCCATGCTCCATGGTCTCCGACCTATTGGGATGAGTTATAGCAAGAGGGAAGGTCTTCATATTTGCGGGTCTTCTGGGTCTCCCTGTGGCTGGCAGCTCCACCCCTTCGGCTAAGGAGTGTGGCAGGTGGTGTCTGCCAATTGGCAGCACAGGTGTAGTCCCAAGCAATCTGCTTACCATCCTTCCAGGGTAGCATGGTGGCTCCATCAGGACGCTTTTGACTTCCATCAGACCTCTGCACTTGGGGTTCCCGTTGAGCTGGGCAACGGGCTGTGGCGAGGCTTCTTTATGATGTCATTGACCTCCTCATGTCTAGCATACTTCCCTTCTGATGTGTGACACACTAGACCATGAAGTCCGAATTGGTCAGCCGTCGCCCTGCCGCAAATACACCTATGTTCGGTGAGTATGGGGGCGGCTAGGCGAAGAGCAAACCAATCCGAATGGCCTGTGGGTCGAGTCGAGTCCCCAGAGAGGAATTGGGAACAGCAAGAAGGAAATCTCCTGAGTGTGGTGCCTTCACCGCTAGGAGACGAGCTTTGTCCTTCTGAAGCGTTGGTGAGCATTGTGTTGGAAATTTTTCCATGATCGGTTTGTCCCAGTGGGACTGTTTGTGCTCTTTGGGAGGAGCTGGTCATATATATATATATAATATATATATATATATATATATATATATATATATATATATATATATATATATATATATATATATATGCAAGACAACCACTATGAAAAAATAGAGGAATTCCAAGCGCTTTCGTGACTACTCACATTATCAAGGAACTACAAAAGGAAACATGACAAGCAGGCTTTTAAAGGGGCAAGACTACACCTCACAATCACATCATACTAAACAAAGACAACACCTCACAGTAGCGTAACGTCGCACGACTCTGTGAAGAGGAACATAAGAAAGGACCTGAAACTCTTCCCAAGAATTAAGATTAGTCCATTTTATCATTAAATTGTTCCCAAATTTTATTAATTATAAATGAATCCAATTTATATAAACCAAAAGAAATATTCATATTATTTTCAAAACTACTTTTTATGAAACATGATTCTATTATATTTCTCTCAACCATGGACTTGCTTGATACAACTTTCTCAGCATTTTGAAAATCAATTGGATGGTTAAAATCTCTCACATGAATAAATAGAGCATTAGAATCTTGTCCAGTTCTAATGCTATATATATGTTGTTTTAATCTTAGTTCAAGACTAAGCTAGAAATACTTTTTACAATCCAAAAAGGGACAACCAACCCTATTCAACCAAAAATATGTTGGTTCTCCCTTACCATGAAAACTTGGTTGATATACCTTCCTTTCTTAAGAATTTTAATATCAAAGTTGTATTTAAAAATCTTGATACAGTAAAAAGACTTTTGATAAAAAATTCCCCCCAAAATGCTGACGGATGTGTCTATAAGATTCCCTGTAAAATATGCGATAAAGTTTATTACGGTCAAACTGGTAAAAGTCTTGAACTAAGATTAAAACAACATAAATATAGCATTAGAACTGGACAAGATTCTGGCCAGGAATTGTTTCAAGGATTTTCATAAACTTTAAAATTATTAGTAGGCTCAAATACCTGTGACAATAATGTAACTTACATGACACAACAAATACCTAAAGGATATTCATTTATTTTTGTGCCATAATATTTTTGTTACATTTATAATTTTTGTTTCATATAAAATAGTACAAATATATATACCAATTTGAAATCAAGTTCCTTTTGCTTTACTTTCACCCATTTTATTTATTAATAAACCTTAAATATATATTTCTTTCTTTCAATGCACCGCCCATATCCCACCAATGCGGGGTGGCCTAAAAGAAAAAACAAAAGTTTCTCCTTTTACATTCAGTAATATATACAGTAGAAGGGGTTACTAGCCCCTTGCTCCCGGCATTTTAGTCTTCTCTTGCGACACGCATGGCTTACGGAGGAAGAATTCTGTTCCACTTCCCCATGAAAATAAACAAGAACAAGAACTAGTAAGAAAAATAGTAGTGTGACCTAAATGTAAGTAGAAATAGCAAGAAGTATCTGAAATCTTGCATGTTTATTTAAGGCGACGCCCCTCAGGGCGTCGCCTTAAATAAAAAAATATAAATACTGTAAATATTTTTAAATAAATATCAAATTAGCTGTAAAAGATGTGCCACTCAAGATAGTGACACATCATTTTGAAGATGTTTCACTATGTTGAGTGACACATCTTTAATTTTTTTTACAAAGTGGGCGCCACCCCTTGAATTATTTTTTTTGGAAAATCATTTATGCTTTTGAAATGAGTATAAAAAGACCTTTAAAATGATATTTCTCCATTAACATTTTAAATTATGAAATAGCATATAATCTAAAATTTGCACCTTTGTACACGGAGTTAACAGGTAACAGCTGAGACTTGGACCCACCGTAAGACAATCCTAAAAATCGCATGTTAGTGTGTTATCCATAGAATCATGACGGACTAATAAGATTCATCCAACTACGTATATTTCTGTACACTACAGGAAGGTTAGCATGGGTCCCACTGTAACCAATATTCTAGTTTTTACACATGAGTCTCACAACAACATGGCTGTGATGTGCTCTAACTCAAGGCTACTATCATGACTCACGAAATTGTAACAGGATTGCAGACAAGTCACGAAACGAGTGGGGCTTTAAAACCATTACGATTTCTTGAGCCATAAAAGCAGCTTTTTGACGATTTGAGCTAGATCACTCCATAGCCGTACTAACGTGACATTCATCTGTGAAAACCTGATTTGTGATCCCAGTGGGGCCCATGCGAACTCTCCCACGGTGTACAGAAATATACCTACTTGGATAACTTTTCAGAAGGGCATATTACTGTGGACAACGCACTGACCTGCTACTTTTAGAACCGACTTGACTTGAGTTGAAACCCTACCAGTTTCGTGGCTTGTTTGAAATCAACACTTAATTTTGCTAGGATGGACAATAAATATGGTTGCATAACATTAAGGTTTGCAGGGGAGGGTGTTTAGGAGTAATAGATGTTAATATCAGTACTAAATAATGGGATTATTATAATAATAATAATAATAATAATAAGAAGAAGAAGAAAGAAGAAGAAGAATAAATAATAATAATAATAATAATAATAATAATAATAATAATAATAATAATAATAATAATAATAATAATAATAATAATAATAATAATAATAATAATAAAATAATAATAATAATAATAATAATAATAATAATAATAATACACTAATAATAATAATTACGATTAAAATGCGATAAATTCAACATCGATTATTGCTAATCAGTTATTTATCAGGACTCACGAAATCGTAATGGCACGATCTGGAGTTTTATGACTCTTTAATCGCGGGTTCAAGCCCCCCGTGGTATGGTTCAGTTATCTATCAGTCCACAAGAGTGCTAATCTACATGTACTCTGTGTAATAAGGCACATGTACTTTGTCTACTAGGTTTCATGTACTGTCTACTAACGTGAATGTACTGCCTAGTATCTTACAAATACTGTCTAATATCCTATATATGTACTATCTACTAACCATCACATACTGTCTACTTACGGTCATGTACTCTACTAACCTACATGCACTCTACTAATTTAGGTGTAATATACTAGCCTACTTGCACTCTACTAACCTACATTTCATCCGTGTATTATCCTGCACGTACTCTGTCTATTAACCTGCATATACTGTCTATTAACTTGCATGTACTGTCTACTAACTTGCAAGTACTGTCTACTAACCTGCATGTTCTGTCTACTAACCTGCCTGCACTCTGTGTATGAAGATGCAGAGGAGTCTAAATTGCGCTGGTGGTCGCCTCTTTACATAGCAATGTTGGATGTTGAAGGAAACATACGTGCAACACTGGGATATCTTTACTAAGAACACATCATTGTGTTGCTAGTTGGGACTAGTCAGCTACCTTCAAGCTCTCTGCATTTATGCATGTCCTTTCGCCGAGCTGTCATTCTACATTGCCTTTTTTTGTACACAGGGTTTGACAAGGTTAGGGTAAGGAATCCTAACTTTTATTTAGAAGCTAAGAGCTGTTACCTACATCAGCTTTATGTCATGTATCGTTCTATTACATCTTTCAAGACTTTCAAATTGAAACATTACAGAAATTTTAAAATCTTGACAGATCATGGTAAATAAACATGTATTTCATGGGAAGCCGATAGAGTGAGACTCTTTGGTCGTTGTTCATCCTTAGTAAGAAGGAGGGTAAAGCGTCAGTAGCAAGGAGCAGTAGAAGAGCTTAGGGAACCATTAGAGCAAGGAGCAGTAGAAGAGCATAGGGAACCATTACAGCCATTTTATAATCTTGATTGTATTTGCTTGAAAACTCTTATATTTCCTTCATTCATCACTAATCAGATGTAAGGTGGATTTATATAGGCCAGGTGTTTTTCTTCTCTCTCGCAGTTTTCTCTGCAGGATAGACACCATCCATCATCAGCGGAATATGTGTATATAAGGAGGACTTTTGGTCATGACTCACTAGAACCTTGATGGGGATTCTAATGTTTTTACCTCACGTGAGCAACAATACTCACTTCCTTGATCAACAGGATTCTCATACATGTTAGCACCTCCAACAGTCTGTGTCGTCACCATTTATATCACAGACTTTAAGGATCGTCTTCAGATTTGCGATTATCGTTGTCTACTGTGTCTTTCCATTCTCCTTGTCTCATATATCGCATAATGGGAGCTGCCCTTTCTAAGAAAGAGGCTCGTAATCCAAGGAACGTGAGCTATTCTCTTTTTCCTCGTATCAAGCTTGATTACTTCCCATTCCCAGGTGCTATATAATTCTCTGAAGTTCAGCGCTTCGTCTTCAATAAAATAATATGCAACTCCCTATAAACGAAATCTGCCCTTCCTTCCTTCCCCAAATACTTTTGTCTCTGTGTAAGAGACTCGCGTTCACACTCATCACTTCCAAGTGTACTAATGACTCAGTCCTCCACTTGGGTCCTATATACTGCTCTCGTACTCGACCATATTTGACAAGGGTGCTTGCAGCAGTTGGCTGATGTTGCCACTGTCGGTTAATACTAATCTTTCCGCTGCCATCTTCCATATTGCTACCGCCTCCTCATGTATTTTGCTCTCGGACTTTAAGTTTTTTTCTTCGATTTTCTTCATTCCCTTGACCTTAGTATTCTGTGTTGGCTTTACAAAGGAACTTGCAGACTTCTCCGTAAGTTCAGGGTCTTCCAATATTCCTCTCCTCTCAACCCTTTAAATGGATGATTTTTTTTCCTTACTCCAACTTTTCGATTTTTTTTCGTCGTAACTCAAGAATTTCTTATCCAATCGGCTTCAGATTTTCAACGTTTCTGTAAGATAACTATGACCAGATTCTTTCAACAATTTGCATGTTCACGTGTCCTGCCACTAAAGTTGTTGAGCTAATTCCCAGCATCCTGCAAATGGCAAATGGCTCGCATAACTTCCAAAGCCCTCAATGACGTAGCTTCAAATATTCGACATAGACGCCTCTTAACTTGACGCCGGTTGAGAGTGAAATTGAAATGTGTAGGTACCAGAAATGGCCACACCATAAGAAAAATATTGTGAAAATTTTATTCCCATTAAATCACGCTGAGCAAATTTCGGGTTTTCTCTGCCGAACTGTTTCAGTATTTATTGGCTGATGCAACTTAGAGCCAGGAGAGCTGTCAGTATGTTTTGTTTGCTTGCGAGAAAATTTGTTGATGTAAGTTAGTAAAAAATTGGAATTGTTGGAATCCACGACCTAACTGGCGAACGACTCATCTGATTAGCATTAAATTTACACTGCTGGTGTTGCTTCCTGAACACAAGTGTCTCACTGCTGGTGTGGCTTCCTGAACACAAGTGTCACACTGCTGGTGTGGCTTCCTGAACACAAGTGTCACACTGCTGGTGTGGCTTCCTGAACACAAGTGTCACACTGCTGGTGTGGCTTCCTGAACACAAGTGTCACACTGCTGGTGTGGCTTCCTGAACACAAGTGTCACACTGCTGGTGTAGCTTCCTGAACACAAGTGTCACACTGCTGGTGTGGCTTCCTGAACACAAGTGTCACACTGCTGGTGTGGCTTCCTGAACACAAGTGTCACACTGCTGGTGTGGCTTCCTGAACACAAGTGTCACACTGCTGGTGTGGCTTCCTGAACACAAGTGTCACACTGCTGGTGTGGCTTCCTGAACACATGTGTCACACTACTGGTGTGGCTTCCTGAACACAAGTGTCACACTGCTGGTGTGGCTTCCTGAACACAAGTGTCACACTACTGGTGTGGCTTCCTGAACACAAGTGTCACACTGCTGGTGTGGTTTCCTGAACACAAGTGCCACACTGCAGGTGTGGCTTCCTGAACACAAGTGTCACACTGCTGGTGTGGCTTCCTGAACACAAGTGTCACACTGCTGGTGTGGCTTCCTGAACACAAGTGCCACACTGCTGGTGTGGCTTCCTGAACACATGTGTCACACTACTGGTGTGGCTTCCTGAACACAAGTGTCACACTGCTGGTGTGGCTTCCTGAACACAAGTGTCACACTGCTGGTGTGGCTTCCTGAACACAAGTGCCACACTGCTGGTGTGGCTTCCTGAATACAAGTGCCACACTGCTGGTGTGGCTTCCTGAACACAAGTGTCACACTGCTGGTGTGGCTTCCTGAACACAAGTGCCACACTGCTGGTGTGGCTTCCTGAACACAAGTGCCACACTGCTGTTGGCTGGTAGAAGTGATAATGATTTTTATTTAGTTACCACAGAATGCTTCTTCTGACTGGATTCAAAATACTGTTCACGATGCATTCTATAAGAAGGATGATCCCCTATAGTTTAGTAAGTGCAAATTTGAAATTTTATTGAAATAGTTAAAAAATCGAGAATCGTTCGAATCAGATTAATTACTGTAGAATGATTTTTCTGACTGGCTAAACTTTTACTAAAAGTTTATTAAAACACAGCCTCTCACTCATTTTGAGCTGTGTAAGTTCAATTTGCTAATTTTATTAAGTAAATTGTTTCAGATGTAATGGCTAGAGAATGTCTCTTCTGATAAGCTTCAAACCCTGAATGCTGGTGTATCTTAATTGGAAGTATGTTTGTATTAATTTTGGGCCACTATTTTTGACAATTTTGTCAAACTGGATTTTTTGAAAAATCAATATCAAATATATTTTTTTTCGTACAAAATTGCAGGGAATTTTAAATAGAATGTAAACAAGAAATGAAAACTGGGGAAAAAAATAAAATTTGTCTTTCTATGGCCTTTTTACGTTTAACGAGTTAAGACTTTCCTTTTTTTCAAAACATTTGCAGGACCATTTTCGTTTATTTTTCATAAATTTTCTTATATTACTCGAGAACGCTATATTCGATCGGCTTCAAATTCTCACTGTTGGTATAATAAATCTCGGGCAAGATTCGTGGGACTATTTTCATGCGTTGTGACCTATGCATAGTGCTACATAGGTCATTCCCAACTTTCATATCCGTGTGGGAGGTGGAGACAGACCCTCTGATCGGTAAATTTCATTAATCAAATTGGTTGGTGTGAAATAATTGGAGAATGTCTCTTCTGATGATATCTCTTCTGAGAATGTCTCTTCTGAGAATGTCTCTTCTGAGATTGTCTCTTCTGAGAATGTCTCTTCTGAGAATGTCTCTTCTGAGAATGTCTCTTTTGATTCTGAAATAAGTCACAGTATTTGACTTTGGTTATCCTCAGTTAAATCAACTTGATGTTCTTTCATATGTTTATAACATCTGTGTGCCCTCAAGACCATTGTTAAAAAAAAATACAAGTTATGTATAATAATATCATAAAAAACTTACTGTATTTAGTTCCTTTCTTTAAAGCTAGTAAACCTTACTTAGAGAAAAGTTTGGAGTGATTTTTGGCCTGTATAGGTTAAAATTTGCTTTTTGAAAGAAATAGGAAAAAATCTCTAAAATTTCTAAATGTCGCATCTGATTATCTACAACTCTTCGGCGCAACTTCCGAGTGGCTTCAAGCCTAATGTGCTTGTGTAATTTACTGTATTGGTCTCTGAGCGGCTTGCATTAGATTTCGGCTATGTAGGTCCTAATTTGCCATTTATATTTAAGAAATCTGGCTATTACATTCCCTTTTGAGTTAGTAAACACCCTCGTCGCATATATTACAACATGATAGATGGCCAACAGTACCACGGAACTAATTATCACAATGATTAATATAAGTGTCAAGATATTTTTTCAAGCGATTATAATAACATCAACTAATAATCAGACCTTGTTGCAACACGACTGATTCTACCAGATATTTTATGATGAGTCAGAACAAAATGAAATGGAACTTGGTTCTATCCTATTGCATTATATCTCTAAGCGTTTTCTTTCATATCACTTGGAACACTTTGAAGACATGATGCAAAGGTGATCTGTCGCGTTAGACGACATTTGTGTGCGCCGTGAATAGCAATGGTCTCCAATCAATATGTTAATTCCCCTTGGCGTTTAATTTCCCTTGGCGTTTCATCCCCTCTTACTAAGGCAGGCGCAGGTAGTTACCTCAGGACTGCTGTACACGAGTGTACAGTAAGGAGATGATGAGTATCATTCATGGAAAGGGTGATCCGTCTGTCAGGTTCACTGTACTCACTGGTGTTCTTAAATATTTGCGTCAACTTTTTGTTGCATCTGTTGATTACGGAAAGTATTGACATTTTTCTCTAGGATTTAATGGCAGCAATTGTGTGTACAACGAGAAAGCTCTTTGAAAGGAAGTCACATTTAGTTCTGATTTGGCATGAGAAGTACTGCAACAAGGTGGCTTAGTGGGTTTCTCTATCACGTTAGGCTGGATTGTTCCATATACCTGGAGTTTACCTGGAGAGAATTCCAGGGGTGAACGCCCCCGCGGCCCGGTCTGTGACCAGGCCTCATGTTGGACCAGAGCCTGATCAACCAGGCTGTTACTGCTGGCCGCACGCAGTCCAACGTACGAACCACAGCCTGGCTGGTCAGGTACCGACTTTAGGTGCCTGTCCAGTGCCTGCTTGAAGACAGCCAGGGGTTTGTTGGTAATCCCCCTGATGTATGCTGGGAGGCAGTTTTTGCAGTTTGCATTTTCTTACCATACTAATGCATCTTCGAAGCGAATTTTACAAGTGTGTGTAATACGTATGATTGTAAAGTCAGTATTGTTATCGAGCAGTCTAGCTCAATATTTGAAAAATTTTGAACTCTTTCTTTAGGAAAAATTTCAGAAAAAAATTCACAGATTTTTGTTTTTGTTTTTAAATTTAACCAATTTATGTCTTGGTGAAGTAATGTATCTGTTTCGAAATTAGAATGAGGACTAATATTAGATAAAACCTATAATACCGACAGGTATTAAATGAACCCACGGGTTTAGTGTTTCAAAAATATATAATAATAATAATAATAATGTTTTTTTTAACTAGTTTTGAAAAATATCGTGTTTTTGCGTAAGAGTTATGCATCAAATCAGACCTTACAGAATATATATAAAAAAAAACACACATTTGCTTTTGGGAAACGTTATCTTATAGATCTGTAACTCTCACCAATTTGTGAAAGCTAACATAAAAATATTATTAAATTTTGGTTATATTTCCACTTGATAATATATGCTTTTCGGATGCCAAAATCTTTTTCATATTAATCTTTTTAAATGTTTTGTTCACTGAAGTGTGATAGTATTTTTTTTTTCAGGAAGAAATTTGAACTGAATGAATACGGCTAAAATATAATAATAAATTAATGAATACCTACAGTGGTTCTCAATTAGGCATCCCAGGAAGGGGACTTTTTTTTTTTTTTTTCATCCTTCAAGATTTAGTTTTTATTTCGTCCATAACACAAAATGTCTTCATCTGATCTGTCTCAAATTTTCAACATTTGTGTACGGTAACTCAGGCAAAATTCTTGGAGCAATTGGCAAGTGCAGGTGTCAGATGACCAAAATGAAGAATCCAGTCAAGGGTTCTTGATATGACTCCGATAACTTCCAAAACCCTCTGCTGTTTGGCTTTAAACTTTCGAAAAAAGGTGTCTCCTAATTCGACGACGACAGAGAGCGAAATTCAAGTGCTGGAGCACAGCTGCCAGTGTTGTGTGTAAAACAGAGTGGACATTTTTTTCGCATTGAATCATGTTAAGTGTATTTGAGTCTGTTCTGAATAGTGTCAATATTTAATGGCTGTGCATCTTATGGACAGGACAATACACATTCAGCTTAGTTTGTATGTGGGCAGATCTAACAGTATACTAAAAGAGTTTATAAAAAAAAATGGAATCGATGGAATCCGTGCAATAACTGGAGAATTTCTCTTCTTAGTGTGCTTTCCAAAAAAGCAAGGCTTGCATTGGTGTTGGGCCGAAAAATCTTAATTTGCCAATTTTACTAATTGAAAACTAACAATGATTTCGATGCAGTAACTAAAGAATTAACTTTCTGATTGGTTTCAAAATATTAGTGCTCATGCATTCGACAAGAATGATGACATCCTATAAATTTATAGTGTAGTGTACTGGTGCAAATCTAAATTTTTAAAGACACTGGAAAAAAACCTTAGAATCTTTGGAATGAGATCAATTACTGGAAAATGCCTTTTCTGATAGGCTCGAAACTTTCAGTTTTATATGGGCTTTATTAAAAGAAAGCTGCTGTGCTTTCACTTTTAGCTGTGTAAATTTTAGTTTGCCAATTATATTAAATATTTTTTTCAATGTAATACCTAGAGAAGGCAATTTCTGTTCGGTTTCAAACCTTGAACAATGGTGTACCTTAACTGGAAGTATTTTTATATTAAATTTTAGCAAAGGTAAATGCCAATTTGGCAATTTTATAGAAAAACTAAATAATATTAGATTTTCTTAAAAAGATAATAAATTATTTTTGCTATGATCACAAAATATTTAAATAGAAGAGAACTGCAAAATGAAATCAGAAAAATTTTGAAAACTCGTCTTCTTTGGCGTTTTTAATTGTCAGGAATTTCGTGAGACCTTAAGATCAATATTTTCGTACGAATTTATATGAAAGCCGTTCATTTCGTTGCGTACAGGCTTTCGTTTATAAATTCAAGACGCCATATTCCATCATCTACAAACTTTCAACGCTGGTCAACAAATAGCAATTGGCAATTGCAGATACCTTCTTCTCAGTCTTATATAAAACTTTCTTGTGATTGATTTAAATATATTATCTGCAGAAAGCCTCTTCTCATAGGCTTCAAAATTTCAGCACCCATACATCCTATTTAAAAGAAGGTTGGTATTGTTGATGGAGTGTGCAGATGCTATTTTGGCATTTTGAAACTCGAAATATTATACTACTATTATGCATTAAATACCTGGATGATGCTTTCTCAAGGAAAGGGGGAGGGGGGGGGATGTTGTCTTGATGTTGTTAAGATCTTGATCGAAGGAAGTATCTTCTTTATTCTAGGTTTTGTAAATATTAATGTGGCAGTTGTATTATGAAAATTACTTTTTTATGAAATACCTGGAGAATGTCTCCTCTGATAACAAATACCTGGAGAATGTCTCCTCTGATAACAAATACCTGGAGAATGTCTCCTCTGATAACAAATACCTGGAGAATGTCTCCTCTGATCACAAATACCTGGAGAATGTCTCCTCTGATCACAAATACCTGGAGATTGTCTCCTCTGATTATAAAATACCTGGAGAATGTCTCCTCTGATAACAAATACCTGGAGAATGTCTCCTCTGATAACAAATACCTGGAGAATGTCTCCTCTGATAACAAATACCTGGAGAATGTCTCCTCTGATCACAAATACCTGGAGAATGTCTCCTCTGATCACAAATACCTGGAGATGTCTCCTCTGATTAAAATACCTGGAGAATGTCTCCTCTGATAACAAATACCTGGAGAATGTCTCCTCTGATAACAAATACCTGGAGAATGTCTCCTCTGATAACAAATACCTGGAGAATGTCTCCTCTGATACAAATACCTGGAGAATGTCTCCTCTGATACAAATACCTGGAGAATGTCTCCTCTGATCACTAAATACCTGGAGAATGTCTCCTCTGATCACAAATACCTGGAGATTGTCTCCTCTGATTATAAAATACCTGGAGAATGTCTCCTCTGATACAAATACCTGGAGAATGTCTCCTCTGATCACAAATACCTGGAGAATGTCTCCTCTGATCACAAATACCTGGAGAATGTCTCCTCTGATCACAAATACCTGGAGAATGTCTCCTCTGATCACAAATACCTGGAGATTGTCTCCTCTGATTATAAAATACCTGGAGAATGTCTCCTCTGATTACAAATACCTGGAGAATGTCTCCTCTGATCACAAATACCTGGAGAATGTCTCCTCTGATCACAAATACCTGGAGAATGTCTCCTCTGATCACAAATACCTGGAGAATGTCTCCTCTGATCACAAATACCTGGAGAATGCCTCCTCTGATCACAAATACCTGGAGAATGTCTCCTCTGATCACAAATACCTGGAGATTGTCTCCTCTGATTATAAAATACCTGGAGAATGTCTCCTCTGATCACAAATACCTGGAAATTGTCTCCTCTGATTATAAAATACCTGGAGAATGTCTCCTCTGATTACAAATACCTGGAGAATGTCTCCTCTGATCACAAATACCTGGAAATTGTCTCCTCTGATTATAAAATACCTGGAGAATGTCTCCTCTGATCACAAATACCTGGAGAATGTCTCCTCTGATATCAAATACCTGGAGAATGTCTCCTCTGATCACAAATACCTGGAGAATGTCTCCTCTGATTTTAAAATACCTGGAGAATGTCTCCTCTTATTACAAATACCTGGAGAATGTCTCCTCTGATCACAAATACTTGGAAATTGTCTCCTCTGATTATAAAATACCTGGAGAATGTCTCCTCTGATCACAAATACCTGGAGAATGTCTCCTCTGATCACAAATACCTGGAGAATGTCTCCTCTGATAACAAATATCTGGAGAATGTCTCCTCTGATCACAAATACCTGGAGAATGTCTCCTCTGATCACAAATACCTGGAAATTGTCTCCTCTGATTATAAAATACCTGGAGAATGTCTCCTCTGATCACAAATACCTGGAGAATGTCTCCTCTGATTATAAAATACCTGGAGAATGTCTCCTCTGATCACAAATACCTGGAGAATGTCTCCTCTGATCACAAATACCTGGAGAATGTCTCCCCTGATTACAAATACCTGGAGAATGTCTCCTCTGATCACAAATACCTGGAGAATGTCTCCTCTGATAACAAATACCTGGAGAATGTCTCCTCTGATCACAAATACCTGGAGATTGTCTCCTCTGATCACAAATAAGTCACAGTGTTTAACATTACTGGGTTTTCCAATGTTAAATCAACATAATTTAATTTATTAGTGCTTATAGCTTCTGTGTGTCCTCAAGACCATTGTAAAAAAACAGGAAGGTTATGCATTCAATGTCTAAATTAAAATTATTTACTTACATAAACTTTAAATGCCACACAATGTTACTTAGGGAAGAATTTACACAGATTTTGCTATGTGCAAGTTCTAATTGTTCTTTTTTATGGAATTGGTAAAACTGAAATACTGGTTTTCAGGCGAGAATTTCTGAGTGGCACATCCGATTATCTTCAACGCTGATGACTTGATACTGAACCTTCTGAGCGGCTGTAACCTTTAAAGTGCCGGTGTTTGTGGGACATTGGTGTCTCTGTTTGACTTCAAAACAATTGGTCTTGAAATACGAATGTCCTAATTGATTTTTTTTATTAACTGGAGAAATTAGTATCAATGTGATGACTTGTGACTGCCTCTTCTGATTCACTTCAGATCTTCAGTGATAATATTGAATTGCATTAGAAACTTATGCCGTACTCTCCATTATTGCTGTTTCGTGGTGCTGAATAAGTAAAACTTGCGCTATCGGCTTAAATAGGAACGCTCTTCTTGCCGAATAAGGCAAGCAAAAATTTGTGTATGCAGTAATTTCGCAAAAATCATTCTGAACCTAACGAAAAATGTATTTCATTGTGTTTGTTTATCATTGAACAAACGTCTTCACGGGAGTCAAGTGAAGACGTTCTCAAGGATCGTATTTGCTTGGAGATCCTCCTCCTTTCTGCAACTTTGCAAGCTCCTGATGATGTGTTGATTGCAACACGTGGTTGTTTTGCATTCTGTATTGCTTGGTTTTAATATATATATATATATATATATATATATATATATATATATATATATATATATATATATATATATACAAGGAATTCGCAAGAGCAGGCGAAATATTCACAAACACTGATCTCTGGCCGACAGAGACTCGAACCTACGAACCTTGTGACAAGGTACGCAGTGCTTTGCCGACCGTACCACACTGGACCCATACCTTGGCATCCAGCTTTCGCTAGACGTTATTTCAAGGTACCCAGCTTTCAGGCAGGAGGCTTACAGCTTTTCATGTCATCCCCTGCATGTATCGCTTGCTCTTGCGAATTCCTTGCATTGTAAAAATCTCTAGTAGCGATGCATGCAGGGGATGAGATGATCTTTAGTTATTGTTCACCACGTCTTGTAGTTAGTAGGTCATCACATCTTGAAGTATGTTGGTCATCACATCTCTAAGTGTGTTGGTCATCACATCTTGAAGTGTGTTGGTCATCACATCTTGAAGTGTGTTGGTCATCACATCTTGAAGTGTGTTGGTCATCACATCTTGTAGTGTGCTGGTCATCACATCTTGAAGTGTGTTGGTCATCACATCTTGAAGTGTGTTGGTCATCACATCTTGTAGTGTGCTGGTCATCACATCTTGTAGTGTGCTGGTCATCACATCTTGTAGTGTGCTGGTCATCACATCTTGTAGTGTGCTGGTCATCACATCTTGTAGTGTGCTGGTCATCACATCTTGTAGTGTGCTGGTCATCACATCTTGTAGTGTGCTGGTCATCACATCTTGTAGTGTGCTGGTCATCACATCTTGTAGTGTGTTGGTCATCACATCTTGTAGTGTGCTGGTCATCACATCTTGTAGTGTGCTGGTCATCACATCGTGTAGTGTGCTGGTCATCACATCTTGTAGTGTGCTGGTCATCACATCGTGTAGTGTGCTGGTGTAACTATACTTCTTGGTAAATATGGAATGTAATACTGATAAGTAGTTGTTAATATGCGCCAAATACAAACAATAAGATGTAATGGAAACATTTTGTCCTGGAACTTCGGTCGTTTCCATTACATCCAGGGGTTTGCATTTTGCGCATATTAACAACTACTTATCATTATCACATTCTGTATATACCAAGAAATATAGTCTTTCCTAGCAAGAGTGTTTCCAGCAACACAAGAAGAGCCCTGCCTGTGAACAACTGTTCATCTGCATATATCAGAGAACTTACTAGGAGGCGGCTCACGACACAACACCCTACATCTAGTGTCGATGTCTACATGATCCAGTGTGGCCACCGTGAAAAGAAACACGTAGATGAAACAGGTATGATTATGTCTACTAGAGTAAATGCACACATATATACGTGCCAAAGGAATTACCTTAGCATCGTATGCGTGCTTCAGTAGATATTTAGCACTGTACCTAAAAGAGGAATGGGCGGTGAATGGATGACTGACATAACTGGTGTACTTGCAGTTCCACTCATTGGCAACCAGGATAACTACTGTATTCGAATAATATAATAATACATAATATACATCATTATATTAGTAGTATGCAGTACAGATGTTTTTGGCCAGAATTTCCTCGACGAGCGGCCTCTTCACTCAACCACTGCCTAAGTCTCCAAAGGCCTCTGCCAACCCTTAAATGGGACCAAAAAAAATTAATATTGTTAGAATTTATTTATTGTACGGGGTCGAAGGTGGATTTCCACATTTGAGCATTTTAATTAATGATCATTATGCTTACAATAAAAAAAATTGGTATCCCCTCTATTTCGATGTTCGCCCTGTTAATGATAGTTATCTGACACAGAAACACAATGGCATTTTTGTACGGAGCATATCTACTAACCTCTGACCCAACTCTTGGACATGACTTACTTCCACTAGTGGGTCCCGCCCATCTGTGATGATGCCTTCAACTACTGCACCTCTTTTCTGGCTCCAGCACACAAGTGTCTAATCGGAGACGCCAGTGCTGATTTCGGAAAGTTAAAGGCATGGTATGAGTATGTGTGTAGGAAACGAAAGATTTGCAGTACTAAGGACGGAAGACATTACAATTACTAATTTAGAAAACCCTTCACACAGCATGATATATCATGAAACAGTCACAAATAAAATTACAAAAACTTAAAAATTTATCTACAAACTAAGAGAAACTGAGGCGATAGGCGAGGCTTAAATTTCTTTAATGTCTACGATTCAAATTGTCTGAGCACAAGAAATATAAAAGGCAAACTAACACAAAGTTCACGTATAGGAAACATATATTATTTCAATAACCGAGATCTGGTTCAGTCCAGAAAACAAATACATGCCAGGTGAATGCGACGTAGGAGGTTGCGACAGCCAACAGGACGTAGTGAGATATGTTAGGAATATTTTATGCTGTTGCGTCGGGAAGGAACGGACGGACCCGGAATTTGGCTGCAGTTTCTTGAAAAATGTGAAAAACTAATCTTGGATTCGACTGTGCCGATCCCGGAACAGTAACAAGCTCACTTTCAATGCTTACAGAAAACCTTCAGACAAAGAATGTTTTGATACATTACTAGTCACAACATACACCCAACGAAGGGTAGTTATCGGTTTATACTTGCAGCTTTACGGAAATTGTAATTCTATTTTTTTTGAGGAGGAATATACCCTGTCTACTACAAACATTTACATACTTTAATACCCATTCTTCTTCATGCTAGACTACCGACGGAGAGCGAAGGTCACTTTGACTCGACATTCAAGAAACATACCACCAAGAAATATGATAGCTGGAAAGACACTAGAAATATGATAGCTGGAAAGACACTAGAACAAAGGATTTGCAGCATTTTAGTCCCGTGACTTTGGTCACATTTGGAGAGACCAAAGTTGCTCACCTTTAGGTTAGTCATACTCTTGTGTGGTCACCTTTGTAATTTTGGTCATCAGTCTTGTATTGTTATACTCTTGTAGTTGTTGGTCATCACGTCTTATGTGTGAGTCTTTCAAGATTGATACTACTACATCCCAGGGAGGCTGATTATCTCCTCGATTAGATTCCTTTGTTGGACTATGAACTCCGTGTAAACTTTCTAATAATCCAAGTGTTGCTTGGTTAATTATCAGTGTGTTGGCTTCGAGTTTATCATCCAGTGTATCCTGTGATGATCATACATCCAGTGAAGCCCTTGTTGTACATCAGTGTAGCTCCTTGTTAATATAATCCCTGTGTAGCTCCCTGGTTAATATAATCCTAGTGTAGCTCCTTGGTTAATATAATCCGTGTAGCTCCCTTGGTTAATATACTCCCTGTGTAGCTCCCTTGGTTAATATAACCCGTGTAGCTCCCTTGGTTAATATAATCCATGTGTAGCTCCTTGGTTAATATATCCCTGTGTAGCTCCCTTGGTTAATATAATCCCTGTGTAGCTCCTTGGTTAATATACTCCTGTGTAGCTCCTTGGTTAATATAATCCCTGTGTAGCTCCCTTGGTTAATATATCCCAGTGTAGCTCCCTTGGTTAATATAATCCTGTGTAGCTCCTTGGTTAATATATCCCGTGTAGCTCCTTGGTTAATATACCCTGTGTAGCTCCCTTGGTTAATATAATCCCTGTGTAGCTCCCTTGGTTAATATACTCCCGTGTAGCTCCCTTGGTTAATATATCCCGTGTAGCTCCCTTGGTTAATATAATCCCTGTGTAGCTCCTTGGTTAATATAATCCCGTGTAGCTCCCTTGGTTAATATATCCCAGTGTAGCTCCCTTGGTTAATATAATCCCGTGTAGTCCCTTGGTTAATATAATCCGTGTAGCTCCCTTGTTATATAGTCCCAGTGTAGCTCCTTGGTTAATATACTCCCGTGTAGCTCCCTTGGTTAATATAATCCTGTGTAGCCCTGATAGCCAGTGTAGCTCCCTTGGTTATATATCCCAGTGTAGCTCCTTGGTTATATATCCCTGTGTAGCTCCTTGGTTATTATAGTCCCAGTGTAGCCCCCTTGATTAATATACTCCCAGTGTAGCTCCTTGGTTAATATATCCCGTGTAGCTCCTTGGTTATATACTCCCAGTGTAGCTCCTTGGTTAATATACTCCCAGTGTAGCTCCCTTGGGTTAATATACCTTACTCCTGTGTAGTCCCTTTGGTTAATATATCCCAGTGTAGCCTCCCTTGTTATATATCCCAGTGTAGCTCCCTTGGTTAATACACTCCCAGTGTAGCTCCCTTGGTTAATATACTCCCAGTGTAGCTCCCTTGGTTAATATACTCCCAGTGTAGCTCCCTTGATTAATATACTCCCAGTGTAGCTCCCTTGATTAATATACTCCCAGTGTAGCTCACTTGATTAATATACTCCCAGTGTAGCTCCCTTGATTAATATACTCCCAGTGTAGCTCCTTTGGTTAATATACTCCCAGTGTAGCTCCCTTGATTAATATACTCCCAGTGTAGCTCCTTGATTAATATACTCCCAGTGTAGCTCCCTTGATTAATATACTCCCAGTGTAGCTCCCTTGATTAATATACTCCCAGTGTAGCTCCCTTGATTAATATACTCCCAGTGTAGCTCCCTTGATTAATATACTCCCAGTGTAGCTCCCTTGATTAATATACTCCCAGTGTAGCTCCCTTTGTTAATATACTCCCAGTGTAGCTCCCTTGATTAATATACTCCCAGTGTAGCTCCCTTGATTAATATACTCCCAGTGTAGCTCCCTTGATTAATATACTCCCAGTGTAGCTCCCTTGATTAATACAGTGTAGCTCCCTTGATTAATATACTCCCAGTGTAGCTCCCTTGGTTAATATAGTCCCTGTGTAGCTCCCTTGTTAATATACTCCCAGTGTAGCTCTCCTTGATTAATACCCAGTGTAAATCCTTGTGCTTGTTAATATACTCCCAGTGTAGCTCCCTTGATTAATACAGTGTAGCTCCCTTGGTTAATATACTCCCAGTGTAGCTCCCTTGATTAATACAGTGTAGCTCCCTTGGTTAATATACTCCCAGTGTAGCTCCCTTGGTTAATATACTCCCAGTGTAGCTCCTTGATTAATATACTCCCAGTGTAGCTCCTTGATTAATATACTCCCAGTGTAGCTCCCTTGGTTAATATATCCCGTGTAGCTCCTTGGTTAATATACTCCCAGTGTAGCTCCCTTGGTTAATATAATCCCTGTGTAGCTCCCTTGGTTAATATAATCCCTGTGTAGCTCCCTTGGTTAATATACTCCCTGTGTAGCTCCCTTGGTTAATATAATCCCTGTGTAGCTCCCTTGGTTAATAATCAGTGAGCCCTTGGTTAATATAATCCCTGTGTAGCTCCCTTGGTTATTATAATCCCTGTGTAGCTCACTTGGTTAATATACTCCCTGTGTAGCTCCCTTGGTTAATATAATCCCTGTGTAGCTCCCTTGGTTAATATAATCCATGTGTAGCTCCCTTGGTTAATATAATCCCTGTGTAGCTCCCTTGGTTAATATACTCCCAGTGTAGCTCCCTTGGTTAATATAATCCCTGTGTAGCTCCCTTGGTTAATATAATCCCTGTGTAGCTCCCTTGGTTAGTATAGTCCCAGTGTAGCTCCCTTGGTTAATATACTCCCAGTGTAGCTCCCTTGGTTAATATAATCCCTGTGTAGCTCCCTTGGTTAGTATAGTCCCAGTGTAGGTCCCTTGGTTAGTATAGTCCCAGTGTAGCTCCCTTGGTTAGTATAGTCCCAGTGTAGGTCCCTTGGTTATTATAGTCCCAGTGTAGCTCCCTTGATTAATATACTCCCAGTGTAGCTCCCTTGATTAATATACTCCCAGTGTAGCTCCCTTGATTAATATACTCCCAGTGTAGCTCCCTTGATTAATATACTCCCAGTGTAGCTCCCTTGATTAATATACTCCCAGTGCAGCTCCCTTGGTTAATATAGTCCCTTGTAGCTCCTTGGTTAATATAAGGTTCCTGATTAGCTCCCTTGGTTAATATACTCCCATTGTAGCTCCCTTGATTAATACAGTGTAGCTCCCTTGGTTACTATACTCCCAGTGTAGCTCCCTTGGTTAATATACTCCCAGTATAGTTACCTTAGTTAATATACTCGCAGTGTAGCTCCCTTGATTAATACACTCCCAGTGTAGCTCCCTTGATTAATATACTCCCAGTGTAGCTCCCTTGATTAATATACTCCCAGTGTAGCTCCCTTGGTTAATATACTCCCAGTGTAGCTCCCTTGATTAATATACTCCCAGTGTAGCTCCTTTGATTAATATACTCCCAGTGTAGCTCCCTTGATTAATACACTCCCAGTGTAGCTCCCTTGATTAATATACTCCCAGTGTATCTCCCTTGGTTAATATACTAACAGTGTAGCTCCCTTGGTTAATATAGTCCCTGTGTAGCTCCCTTGGTTAATATACTCCCAGTGTAGCTCCCTTGGTTAATATACTCCCAGTGTAGCTCCCTTGGTTAATATAGTCCCTGTGTAGCTCCCTTGGTTAATATACTCCCTGTGTAGCTCCCTTGGTTAATATACTCCTAGTGTAGCTCCCTTGGTTAATATACTTTCTGTGTAGCTCCCTTGGTTAATATACTCCCAGTGTAGCTCCCTGGGTTAATATACTCCTAGTGTAGCTCCCTTGGTTAATATACTCCCAGTGTAGCTCACTTGGTAAATTACCTGTTTCGTAGTTCATCTTGGTCTGGTTAATTAGTTATTGCTAAGTTATTTTCTTCATAACATCCTATGTAACTTAATCTACTGTTATCATATTGTCTCATCTTTTATCTTATGTATGTGTATTATAGCTATATTGTGTGAATTAGGGCGAGTAATCTCGAAGAATGGAGAGAGGAAGGGGAGGGAGGGAGGGAGAGGGAGAGGAAGGAGGGAAGGGGAGGGAGGAGGAGGAGGGAGGAGGAGGGGGAGGAGGAGGGAGGGAGGGAGGAGAGGAGGGAGGGAGGAATGGAGGGAGGGAGGAGAGAGAGAGAGAGAGGAGGAGAGAGAGGAGAGAGAGAGAGAGGAGAGAGAGAGAGAGAGAGAGAGAGAGAGAGAGAGAGAGGAGAGAGAGAGGAGAAGAATGGAAAAGAGAGAGAGGGAGAGAGAAGAGAGAGAGAGAGAGAGAGAGAGAGAGAGAGGGAGAGGGAGGGAAGAATGGAGAGAGAGGGAAGGAGGGAAGACTGGAGAGAGAGGGAAGGAGGGAAGACTGGAGAGGGAGGGAGGGCGAGAGGGAAGAATGGAGAGAGAGGGAAGGAGGGAGGGAGGGAAGAATGGAAAAAGAGAGAGAGGGAGAGAGAGAGAGAGGGAGGGAAGAATGGAGAGAGAGAGAGAGGTAGGGATTAAAGGAAAGTGTACCGTGTTTTCCGGCATATAAGATGCGTTTTTTTTACATGAAAAGTCCCGGAGAATCAGCCTGCGCCTTATATGCTCAAAGTCAGTGTCAAGGGTCGTCTTAGGGTTACGCTTTAGTAATTGTTTACTAACGTTACGTTACAACTGCTTGGTAACGTCGTCCTATATGTCGCATATGCTCGTGCGCCTTATATGACGGAAAATACGGTACATGAGAGTACATTTGGGTACACGGGAAAGGTAGATAGAAGAGGACTTCGAAGTCCACACTGAGGCTATCTGCTGAGAAGTATTTATTTCTACCTAGAATTATCTAGGATTATAAGACAAGGATGGAAAAGCAGAAGGCTCTTTTCCCACCATTCACTCCCTCCGGCAGCAACTACCTCTACTAAATTAATACTGTTTCTGTCTTAAAGTACTCGTGTTTCTCCGCTGCTACTCACGGAGCTGTGAACCAGTGGTTCTACTTCTGATTACTACCAGTTCTGCTGATGACTATCATATCCCTCTTCGTGTACTACTAATACCACTACTACTGCTACTATTACTACGACTGCTGCTGCTGCTGCTAGTACTGTCGTGTATCCGGTTTCATCGTTGTCAACTGGCCGTCTTGATGTTGTCGATGACCGAACACCACAAGGCAGCCTCTGGTAAATATATTTGATGGTCCGCATGGGTTAAGTGTAGAGGATGTTGGTGAGTGACTGTGTGAAGTATCTTGTGTTTATGGTAACATCTCCTGTCCTTTGTTACTATAATCTATACCAGGGGTGGACAATTGTTTTGGCTGGCGAACTACTTCAAAAAAGATGGAACACTTCGCGGTCCACATAATATACATCTAAATACATAACGTTAACACTAAGTAAAGCCTTTTTTTTTTTTTGTAGATACAGAATATAAGGAAAATGTTAATTAAAAAATATAGTGATTTTTGGAAAACAAATACATCACTTACTTTCTCTTTTGTTGGTGCTGGACTACCAGGTCAGTGTTGGTGCTGGACTACCAGGTCAGTGTTGGTGCTGGACTACCAGGTCAGTGTTGGTGCTGGACTACCAGGTCAGTGTTGGTGCTGGACTACCAGGTCAGTGTTGGTGCTGGACTACCTGGTCAGTGTTGGTGCTGGACTACCAGGTCAGTGTTGGTGCTGGACTACCAGGTCAGTGTTGGTGCTGGACTACCAGGTCAGTGTTGGTGCTGGACTACCAGGTCAGTGTTGGTGCTGGACTACCAGGTCAGTGTTGGTGCTGGACTACCAGGTCAGTGTTGGTGCTGGACTACCAGGTCAGTGTTGGTGCTAGAATACCAGGTCAGTGTTGGTGCTGAACTACCTGGTCAGTGTTGGTGCTAGACTAACAGGTCAATGTTGGTGCTAGACTACCAGGTCAATATTAGTGCTGGACTACCAGGTCAGTGTTGGTGCTAGACTACCAGGTCAGTGTTGGTGCTGGACTACCAGGTCAGTGTTGGTGCTGGACTACCAGGTCAGTGTTGGTGCTGGACTACCAGGTCAGTGTTGGTGCTGGACTACCAGGTCAGTATTGGTGCTGGACTACCAGGTCAGTGTTGGTGCTAGACTACCAGGTCAGTGTTGGTGCTAGACTACCAGGTCAGTGTTGGTGCTGGACTACCTGGTCAGTGTTGGTGCTGGACTACCAGGTCAGTGTTAGTGCTGGACTACTAGGTCAGTGTTGGTGCTGGACTACCAGGTCAGTGTTGGTGCTAGACCACCAGGTAAGTGTTGGTGCTAGACTACCAGGTCAGTGTTGGTGCTGGACTACTAGGTCAGTGTTGGTGCTGGACTACCAGGTCAGTGTTGGTGCTGGACTACCAGGTCAGTGTTGGTGCTGGACTACCAGGTCAGTGTAAGTAATGGACTACCATGTCGGTGTTGGTGCTGGACTACCAGGTCAGTGTAAGTAATGGACTACCAGGTCAGTGTTTGTGCTGGACTACCAGTCAGTGTAAGTAATGGACTACCATGTCAGTGTTGGTGCTGGACTACCAGTCAGTGTAAGTAATGGACTACCAGGTCAGTGGACACAATACTGTGATGAGTGTGTAACCGTCCTGTCGTAAGGTCAAGAATGAGTTTCTCAAAGAATGGTTTAATGACCTCACTCTGCCTAATCCTAATCCTTATGCGGATTACCATACCATACTGTCCCAAATCCTGGACAGTAGATGATTAACCAGGTTTGCTGTTTTGTATGCCCATCTCTTACATAATATTATTTTAAAAAACATTCCCTATTGATACAAGCAATGGCGGGCCACCGAAATAATTTGTCTTGCCAAATACGACGCGGGCCACATCTTGATAAACTCTGTTCTATTTATTTCTTAGTAGCTGTAACTTATGACGTTATCGATATATAAAAACTTCTGGGCCGACCCAGAAGTTTTGACTGACTGGTGTATCCTGAGAATGTTGTCAGGTAACTCCAGCAGCTGGGTTATGTAGATGAATACTATACTTGGAAAGCGTGTGTCCAGCTGGTTCTTAAGTGCTTCTATTGTCCTTGCGTTTACAGCATTTGTCAGTAGTTTATTCCATTATATTATCATGTTGCCTGAAAAAATATCTACCATGCGTTTTTATTACATCTCCTGCCTTGGAGTTTCATGTCATTTCATAGGGCAATTGGTGTAAATTGCTGGTTAGACAGACACTGCAAGGAACTTGCAATCCCATTCATTGACAACTAGGACAACTTTTATGGCAAACATGATATGTATGCAAGGGATGGGGTACATCTCTCTGGGACAGGGGTGGAAGCACTTGCCAACTCGATCGAGAGGGCCATTGCTGACATGCCTAGGATTTTAAACTGATAGAGGATAAAGGTATGGGTGTGTGTGAGAAACAGTCAGTTTGCAACACTAGGGCTGAAAACAGTAAGTGTATAAAAGAAATTCATCATTAAGTTACAAATAAAGACAATGGATCAGGTCAGCAAACAAAGGGAGACAGCAGTGGGGAACAAGAGACTAGCTCCCTTAAGGTTTACTATACTAATAGCAGGAGTGTAAGAAATAAGATAGATGAGCTAAAATTAATTGCAAGTGCAGGAAACATAGATATTATTGCTATAACAGAGACCTGGCTCAATCTGAAAGATTGAATGTCACATACAAGGCTATAAATTATTCCACACTGATAGGGTCAACAGGAAGGGTGGTGGAGTAGCGATGTATGTAAGAGACAATTTAAATTGTTGTGTTAGACAAGATATAAAATTAGAAGCGTCAGCCACTGAATCTGTTTGGTTACAACTTCTTGAGGGCCGTGTAAAACTTATCTTGGGTGTGATTTATAGGCCCCCCAAATCTTGATAGGGAGTGCAGTAAACTTCAATGGGATGAAATTCGTAAGGCATCTACATATGAAAATGTTGTGCTAATGGGAGATTTCAACTTTAGACAAATTGACTGGAGCAATTTGACAGGAAATTTAGAGTCAAGTGACTCTCTTGATATGATTCAGGATTGTTTTTTGAAACAGTTGGAGACAGAACCAACTAGAGGAATTAACCTGCTAGACTTGGTTCTTGCCAGCAGGGAATCGCTAATTAATAATCTTGAGGTTAATGATGAGCTTGGGGAAAGTGATCACAAATCACTCATTTTTAATATATCATGGAATTACCCTAATAATGGCAATCAAGTCTCTGTCCCTGACTTCCGCCTGGCTGATTTCATTGGACTGAAAAATTACCTGGGTGGGCTGGACTGGAATGACCTGACAGTGGGTCAGGTAGGTGGTGATTGCCAATATGACGTTTTCCAGAGAATCGTTCTAGCTGCACTTATGTTCCTAATAGGGAGATGAGATCAAACAAAAATGATCCTAAATGGATGAACAATAGATTAAAACATCTCATTGGTCAAAAGAGAGGCATATATAGGCGAATCAAAAGATAGAGGGGCTATTAAGTAATCAATATATTCAGTTGAAGAGAGAAATAAAAAAAAGGAATAAGAAAAGCAAAAAGAGACTATGAGGCTAAAGTTGCAAGAGAATCGAAGACTAACCCAAAAGGATTTTTTCAGGTATACAGAAGTAAGATTAAGGACAAGATAGGCCCACTCAAAAGTTACTCAGATCAGCTCACCGTCAGTGATAAGGAAATATGTAGAATTTTTAACACTTCCTCTCAGTTTTTACACAGGAAGATACTAGCGATATTCCAGAAATAATAAATTATGTAGAACAGGACGATAGTAAACTATGCACGATTAGGGTCACAAGTGACATGGTCCTTAGACAAATAGATAAATTAAAACCTAACAAATCCCAAGGCCCTGATGAACTGTATGCAAGGGTTCTAAAGGAATGTAAAGAGGACCTTAGCAAACCTATGGCTAATCTTTTCAACATATCACTGCAAACTGGCATGGTGCCAGATAAGTGGAAAATGGCAAATGTAATACCTATTTTCAAAGCAGGTGACTGGTGCTTAGCTTCGAAATATAGACCAATAAGCCTAAACTCCATAGTGGGAAAATTTATGGAATCAATAATTGCCGAGGCAATTCGCAGCCATCTTGAAAAGCATAAATTAATCAACGAATCTCAGCACGGTTTTACAAAAGGGCATTCCTGCCTTACAAATATAATATTTTTTTTCACTAAGGTATTTGAGGAGGTAGATCATGGTAATGAATATGATATTGTGTATATGGACTTCAGTAAGGCTTTTGATAGAGTCCCACATCAGAGACTATTGAGGAAAATTAAGGCACACGGAATAGGAGGAGAAATTATTTCCTGGATAGAGGCGTAGTTGACAAATAGGCAGCAGAGAGTTTGCATAAATGGGGAGAAATCAGAGTGGGGAAGTGTCACAAGCGGTGTTCCACAGGGGTCAGTATTGGGCCCATTGTTGTTCACAATCTACATAAACGAAATAGATGAGGGAATAAATAGCGACATAAGCAAGTTTGCCGATGACACCAAAATAGGCCGTCCAATTCATTCAAATGAGGACATTAGAGCACTCCAGGAAGATTTGAATAGACTGATGCAGTGGTCGGAGAAGTGGCAGATGCAGTTTAATATAGATAAATGCAAAGTTCTAAATATTGGACAGGACAATAACCATGCCACATATAAACTAAATAATGTAGATCTTAATACTACTGATTGCGATAAAGCAATAAAGCGAACAGAATCCTTGGCTTCATATCAAGAAGCATAAATAATAGGAGTCCTCAGGTTGTTCTTCAACTATATATACATGGTTAGGCCTCATCTAGATTAGGCTGCACAGTTTTGGTCACCGTATTACAGAATGGATATAAATGCTCTGGAAAATGTACAGAGGAGGATGACTAAGTTTATCCCATGTATCAGAAATCTTCCCTATGAGGATAGACTGAGGGCCCTGAATCTGCACTCTCTAGAAAGGCGTAGAATTAGGGGGGATATGATTGAGGTGTATAAATGGAAAACAGGAATAAATAAAGGGGATGTAAATGGCGTGCTAAAAATACCTAGTATTGACAGGGCTCGCAGCAATGGCTTTAAGTTGGATAAATTAAGATTCAGGAAGGATCTAGGAAAGCATTGGTTTGGTAATAGAGTTGTCGATGAGGGGAACAAACTCTCGAGTACAGTTATAGAGGTTAAAACGTTGTGTAGCTTTAAAAATAGGCTAGATAAATACATGAGTTGGTGCGGGTGGGTGTGAGTTGGTCCTGACTAGCTTGTGCTACTAGGTCAGATGACGTGCTCCTTACTTAAGTGAATGTAACCTAACCTGGCTGGGTCGGAACATTGGTTTAAGCCGGTGGGAGACTTGGACGTGCCTCGCATGGGCCAGTAGGCTTTCTGCAGTGTTCCTTCTTTCTTATGTTCTTATGAGTGAGTTGGAGATAGAGAGAGAGAAAGAGAGAGAGAGAGAGAGAGAGAGAGAGAGAGAGAGAGAGAGAGAGAGAGAGAGAGAGAGAGGAGAGGGAGAGAGAGAGAAAAAAACTAGAGCAAAGACCGACAAGGGAATACGAGACACAGTGAGAGGCTAACTTTCACAACCACGATCATATTTCTTCTGCTGGGCCAACAATTACAAAGTTTTGGTCCTGGAAGAGTCTCTTAGTTCCGCCTGTGGTACCATATGTAATATGTATCTTCTGTGTGTGCACATTAATAATATATATATATATATATATATATATATATATATATATATATATATATATATATATATATATATATATGTCGTGCCGATTAGGTAAAACTGGCCAATTAGCAAGAACTCATCTAAAATTAAGTCCTTTCTAAAATTTTCTCTTATACGTTTAAAGATATATTTTTTTCATTTATGTTAATGTAAGAATTTAAAATTTTGTACCAAACAAAACTTTGAAAACCTACCTAACCTTATTACAACAAGCGCAATTTAATTTAGCCTAACCCAACTAAATATATTTTAGATACGGTAACATTAATTTAATAATAAACAAACACAATGAAATATATTTTTTTCGTTATGTTCAGAATGATTTTGGCGAAATTATTGCATACACAAATTTTCACTTGTCTTATATGGCAAGGTGAGCGTTGCTATTTAAGCCAAAATCGCAAGTTTTACCTAATCGGCACGACATATATATATATAGGGAGGTACCACCTCTGGAACTGTCTTGGGGACCCTCATCCTCAGAGAAAAGAATAAACTTGCTTCAGGGAAAACTCAAAGTTCTCCCTGAAGCTGTTTGAAAATTTTCTCCTACCATCCCCTATATTTTCTATAAACTTTATTTAAAGACAAAATACATACATAATATATATATATATATATATATATGTATATATATATATATATGATATAATATTATATATATATATATATATATATATATATATATATATATATATATATATATATATATATATATATATATATATATATATATATTCTTTCTTTCTTTCAACACGTCGGCCATTTCCCACCGAGGCAGGGTGGCCCAAAAAGAAAAACGAAAGTTTCTCCTTTTACATTTAGTAATATATACAGGAGAAGGGGTTACTAGCCCCTTGCTCCCGGCATTTTAGTCGCCTCTTACGACACGCATGGCTTACGGAGGAAGAATTCTATTCCACTTCCCCATGGAGATAAGAGGAAATAAGAACAAGAACTAGTAAGAAATTAGAAGAAAACCCAGATGGGTGTGTATATATATGCTTGTACATGAATGTGTAGTGTGACCTAAGTGTAAGTAGAAGTAGCAAGATGTACCTGAAATCTTGCATGTTTTGAGACAAAAAAAACACCAGCAATCCTAACATCATGTAAAACAATTACAGGCTTTCGTTTTACACTCACTTGGAAGGACGGTAGTACCTCCCTGGGCGGTTGCTGTGTACCAACCTACTACCTAGATATATATATATATATATATATATATATATATATATATATATATATATATATATATATATATATTATATATATATATATTGTGTGTTTTGTGTGTGTGTGTGTGTGTGTGTGTGTGTGTGTGTGTGTGTGTGTGTTATTAACACATCGGCCGTTTTCCACGAAGGCAGGGTGGCCAAAAAGAGAAACTTTCACCATCATTTGCTCCATCATTGTCTTGCCAGAGGCGCGCTTGCACTACAATTATGGAACTGCAAG
>WNWK01021750.1:0-33651 GCA_009830355.1 Cherax destructor | reverse complement strand
AGAGGACAAACAGAATGCAGATGTTATATACACAGACTTTGAAAAAGTCTTTGATAATGTGACCTGTGTGATAGCACACAAAGGGTGTAAAGGAATAACGGGAAAAGTTGGTAGATGGATCAAAAATTTCCTAACAAGTAGAACACAAAGTATAGTAAACAGAGTAAAGTCTGAGACAGCAATGTGAAAAGCTCTTTCCACAAGGCACATCTGCTCCCCCCCTTTCCTCATCCTCATATCGGACATAAAAGGGCAGTGGCCCCCCCGGTTAAGGCCCCAAACATAACATTTATGTAAGTGTTTTTTTTTAAGGTTTTTGTAAGGTATGTTTGGGGCCCAAAAAAGACTAATTAAAAATTTTTCCCTTAAAGGAATAAATTTCGTTCGGTAACAGCATTTAACAGCATTCTGGAACGGATTATGGCCTTTAAACCCGGGGTCCACTGTTCCCAAGTGCCGTGTTTTCCTTTGCAGATGACACCGTCTATAGCCCCAGTGTCCACCGTTGAAGACACTGCAAGACTCCAAGCAGACATAAACCAAACCTTTAAATGGGCTGCAGAAAACAATATGAAGTTCAATGATGAGAAATTTCAATTACTCAGATACGGAAACGTGAGAATTAAAATCTCATCGGAGTACAAAACAATTCCAACCACACAATAGAGCGAAAAACTAATGTCAAAGACCTGGGAGTGATCATTTCAGAGGATCTCACCTTCAAGGACCATAACACCGTAGCAATCGCATCTGCTAGAAAAATGACAGGATGGATAATGAGAACCTTCAAAACCAGGGATGCAAAGCCCATGTTGACACTTTACAAATCGCTTGTTCTATCTAGGCTGGAATATTGCTGCACACTAACTGCACCTTTCAAGGCAGGTGAAATTGGTGACCTTGAAAATGTGCAGAGAACCTTCGCGGCACGCATAACTGCGATAAACCACCTCAATTACTGGGAACGCTTGAAGTTTCTAAACCTGCACTCCCTAGAACGCAGGCGGGAGAGATACATTTTTATATACACGTGGAAAATTCTCGAGGGATTAGTACCAAACTTGCACACGAAAATCACTCCCTACAAAAGCAAAAGACTCGGCAGGCAATGTAACATACCCCCAATGAAAAGCAGGGGTGCCACTAGCATGTTGAGGGACAACACAATAAGTGTCAGGGGCCCAAGATTGTTCAACTGCCTCCCAGCATACATAAGAGGGATTACCAACAAACCCCTGGCTGTCTTCAAGCAGGCACTGGACAGGCACCTAAAGTCGGTACCTGACCAGCCAGGCTGTGGTTCGTACGTTGGACTGCGTGCGGCTAGCAGTAACAGCCTGGTTGATCAGGCTCTGGTCCAACATGAGGCCTGGTCACAGACCGGGCCGCGGGGGCGTTGACCCCTGGAATTCTCTCCAGGTAAACTCTCTCTCCATTTAGGTCCAAACCGTAGATCTACGCCATAAGCTCAGCTCGCTCAGATAAGCTGTGATCAGTAAATTTGGGCCTAGATATGAGAGAATGCATCTATGTGGTAAGTGTGCATCATATAAAGTAAATCCTGAAGCACGCAGTCATAATGAGAAAAACTGCGACTGTGTTTTTTTATTAAAACAGCAACTTTGTAGTGCATTTTCATGTGGTTTTTACGGTTGTATTCATGATTTCTTGGTCTCATTTGATAGAATGGAAGATATATTACAGAAATAGAGATGATTTTGATTGGTTTTAGTAATGAAAATAGGTTCTAATTGAGCTCAAAATAGCGGAAATGTTTGATTTTTGCTGATTTTCAAGAGTAAACAAATCACATCACGCGACCAATACGTGTCAATTGGTGGGTCTAATATACGTTTACAAATGCACTGATAGTGTTTATACAATTATTACAATATTGCATAAGAGTAATTCATCAATTTTTTGGTGTGAATAAAATTCTTTATGTAAATACAGTAGACCCTCATTTAGCACGGTAGTTACGTTCCTGAAAACGTCATGTTAGCTAAAATCGTGTTAGATAATTAAAAGAACTTATGGGAAAAATAGAGTTACATTCCTGGGAGTCCCCAAAAGTTTTTTTTAGACCAACAGATCTTACAAAAATATATAATTGTAGTTCATTATCGTGATGTATTATGTTGTTTTTACTGCTTAAGACTACAAATGTAATAGAAATAATAGTATTTACCTTAAATTGTGGGTGCTGGTGTTTGTGGATAATTGCGAAGAGAGTGGAGAGTTATGCTGTGGCCCTACTGGGCTGACGTGGATAGTAGAGGTTCTGGAACTGAAGTCGATGATTGTACTGAGTGTCTCTAACTTTAAGTCATTCAGTAAGTCAGTCAAGTCATTCAGTAAGTCAGTCAAGTCATTCAATAAGTCAGTCAAGTCATTCAGTAAGTCAGTCAGTCAAGTCATTCAGTAAGTCAGTCAGTCAAGTCATTCAGTAAGTCAGTCAGTCAAGTCATTCAGTAAGTCAGTCAGTCAAGTCATTCAGTAAGTCAGTCAGTCAAGTCATTCAGTAAGTCAGTCAGTCAAGTCATTCAGTAAGTCAAGTCAGTCAGTCATTCAGTAAGTCAGTCAGTCAAGCTCAGTAAGTCAGTCAGTCAAGTCATTCAGTAAGTCAGTCGCAAGTCATTCAGTAAGTCAGTCAAGTCAGTCAGTAACAGTACAAGTCATTCAGTAAGTCAGTCAGTCAAGTCAGTAAGTCAGTCAAGTCATTCAGTGTCAGTAAGTCATTCAGTAAGTCAGTCAAGTCATTCAGTAAGTCAGTCAAGTCATTCAGTAAGTCAGTCAAGTCATTCAGTAAGTCAGTCAATCATTCAGTAAGTCAGTCAAGTCATTCAGTAAGTCAGTCAGTCATTCAGTAAGTCAGTCAAGTCATTCAGTAAGTCAGTCAAGTCATTCAGTAAGTCAGTCAAGTCATTCAGTAAGTCAGTCAAGTCATTCAGTAAGTCAGTCAAGCATTCAGTAAGTCAGTCAAGTCATTCAGTAAGTCAGTCAAGTCATTCAGTACAAGTCAGCATATGTCAGTCATAAGTCACACAAACTTATGTTTACATCTTTTATGTGTACAAAGTAACACTTTACGGCCACAGGTTATGTCTTGTCTAATATCTTTGTTTTCTTGTTAATTCTAAGACTTAAATGCTTATACCTTTTCTTGCCACTTTGAGCAACACTGGTATGCCTACTGGGTGTCATGATTGCTTGGCAGATACAAGATATACTAGTAATTTAAAGATCAAAACACAATTCATTCTCTTATTCTTCACAAACAGCTGGCTTGACGCGTATGAACTACGAATGCTGGGACGGTGGGGTGGTATGGGCTGGTACCTGGGGAAGGCGGGTGGTCGTCCCCCCACTGAACAACAACAAGGGCCACTTGAGAAATGAATTTGTTTTCCTTCTGCAAATGAGTAAGTTTATTCAGGTATACACAGATACAGTTACAAAGATTATCATACATAGCAGCATATGTGTAGATAACCTAGGATAATCCAAAAGAGACAGAGTGACTTATTTTCATTCTGTCTGACTTTTTGGGTTATCCTAGGTTCTCTACACAATGCTGCTATGTATGATAATCATTGTAACTGTACTCTGTATACCTGAATAAACTACTACTTACAGTTTGCAGGAAGGAAAAACAAATTCCTTTTCCTTTAAGCACGAGGATTGGGCTTACACTTGAAATCACCTGATGCATTACCACAAAGGAGCAAGATGAACCGATCCTTTGCTGTCTTGAAGCCTGGTGCACTTTTCTCTTGCTGACTGATATAAGTTCATGTTGGCATTTTCTTCCAGAAAACACTTGTCTCGTCAGCATTAAACACTTGATGTGGCTCATAGCCACCCTCAGTAGGACTCCCCACTGACTCATTGGTTTAACCTACCTCAGGCGACTGTGCGCTCAAAAATTTTTCCCTCCAGCGAATCGTGTAATATCAGGTTTACGTCGTGTTAGATAAAAATGTGCCGCAATTCTCCAATCGTGTAATACCCAAATCGCGCAACATAAAGTCGTGCTAAATGAGGGTCTACTGTAAATAATCAAAATGGAATTCAAGTGTAAAGCCTGGAAACATAACTAATAAACAGAGGAAATGTTATTTTAGTGCCAGGAATGTCTGCATTGTTTATTCTGGATACTGTTTTGAAATTGGAATATTTTGAACTTTGTGTGAAATTGGCGAAATTACCAATTTCTGATCACTTTATTGGCTACTTGAAAAACTACGATGTCTGCTTCACATTCCAGAGGAGACCGTACCCTGTTACGCCACAGCTCATGTCTCCCGTGTTGCAGTATGTATCCAGACGCAGGAAGGCGTGCAGTGCTGCATCGACGCTCACTGCCTTGACCACGAAGCACACGTTTTCTTCCTCTCTGGAGGAAGTTTTTCTATGTCCATATGTTTATGTATATGTATTTTCTTACGTGTTCTGTACCTGTCTTGCGAGAGAGAGCCGGTTTAATGCCATTCATGGTCGGGTCGACCATGGTAGCGTGACGGATGAGACAGCCTGACTGTCTGCATGACAGCTCATGCTGCTGCCAGCTGAGTTCATATTTCGTGCCTGCTAGTTTCCATAGTATTCCGCCAGAGGGCAAGTCTGGTAGGCGTACCCACGTCTACCAGACTTGCCCTCTGGCGGAATACTATGGAAACTAGCAGGCACGAAATATGAACTCAGCTGGCAGACAGCATGAGCTGTCTATGCAGACAGTCAGGCTGTCTACATCGCTCGGTCACGCCCATGGTCGACCCGACCATGAATGGCATTAAAAACTCGGGTCTCTCTCTCCAAGAACAGGTCACAGAACACGTAAGAAAATACATATATACATAAACATATGGACATAGAAAAACTTCCTCCAGAGAGGGAAAAACGGTGTGCTTCGTGGTCTAAGGCAGTGAGCGTCGATGCAGCACTGCACGCCTTCCTGCGTCTGGATACATACTGCAACACGGGAGACATGAGCTGTGGCGTAACAGGGTACGGTCTCCTCTGGAATGTGAAGCAGACATCGTAGTAGTCGCTGCAGGGGTTCACTCAACCTGGGGCACAACTGCTGGTGCCCTCGAGTGAGGCGTCGTCAGTAGTCGCAACAGGACAGGACTGGCAAGCGACTCAGGACATTCCTCGACTGGTACTGTCGCTGGGGCTGTCGCTGCTGGCGAGTGTGGAGTGAGTCGTGACAGGGACGACTCGGCGAAACATCTGGAGGTCGTAACAGCATACACCATACTGCAGTGAGTGGGCTAGCAGTCAAAGTGACATCAACTTTGTGCAGGCTGCTCACTGAAGCTGTGACACAAGGCTGACAGTCGCCTGCCAACAGGTTAACTGCGGCTTGGCGAGTGACATCTCTCGACAGTAGAAATTACAGCAGAGGGCAGTGTAAGCGTCCCCAGACTGGTCATCTGCAATAACTGGACTGACGGTCTAGGAGGTGAAGTGGAACGGTCTCGATGGGAGAATCGTCGAGGGTACGATTCAGCAAAGGCATCTACGAGCGGCGAACAATAAGAGCTTTCTGTACAAGGTGCTCGAACGCTTGTAACTGACGCCTGGACTGACAAATGTCAGCTGTCAAGCGCGCGGGGCGCGGGTCACACACAGGGTGACAAAGTAACACACAGGTGCTACATAGGACACACGAGAAACTGCACACATACTACACATGTGGTACAACATAGCTTACTAGCAAATGACGCTTTTCTGTGTAAAAATCGTCACTAAGCAATACTCGAACATGTGAGAACACTGACTGAGAAAAATAATGAACACTCGACTTATATCTTCTCTCAAACTTCTCGACAAATAATGAAAATAAAATGCTCACTGTGAAACTACAGCACTCGGGACATCATATGGGTGATATCAGGCGTGACATCGCGAGTGATGTCAGCAGACGTCGCGAGGAACGTCAGGCAACATCGTGGGTGACGTCGCGAGGTGACGTTCTGGAGTGACATCATGATGGATGTCATGGGGTGACATCGCGAAGTGACATCAGTGGAGTGACGTCGTGGAGTCGGCAGCATCATGACGTCAGCAGCATGGTGGTGACGTCATGGGTTGATGTAAGCGCAGACCCACACGTGGCTTCGAGTGGCCTCGACACTCGGATACACAGTTCTGGCAAGAATTCACAAGGAAATTCACAGAAAACAGCATAGAGGGAGTGGGCAGTGAGTGGAGGCGAGCGTGAGTGTCTGGGTGAGAGGTGAGGAACCCGGATGTTCCCACCTACCCACAAACTCGGAGAGGAACACTCACACTAGACGCTGAAATCACCACTAACTCACCTCTGAAGTGCTGAGCTGAACAACAACAGCAGAACATGCTGGCAAGGCTGAGCACGTGACTGAGAAACAGCATGGGACGCTGTGGCGTGAAGTCAGTGACGCCATTTCTCGGAGAATCAGACAAATTTCGGCCTGAATCCTGCTTGTACCTGTGTCTGGATGCTGAGATTTGCAGACACGACATCAGGATAACTCGTTGAGAGACGGATGCTTCTTGTAGAGACTGATGAAGTGGTAGATAACTTCATTCCTCTTCCTTCCCTCGCGGGCAAACACAACACAGCTGCGAGGCACCGCTGTCACCATTTATAACGATGTGTTATTTGGCGTTTTGGAGGCGTGGTTGAAATGATAAGGCTTCGGAGGCTTCTTACTTTATTTGTAATAAAGGTGCGGGTAACAGGCTGCGTGTCTGTGGCCATGGCCCAGGGCCATGCCCCTTGCGAGAGGGAGAGGAGTAGGCCTATTGACTGAGTGAAGTCTGGGCGCCAAGTGAGAGTGGGCCAGGGCGGGTCTGGTAGACGTGGGTACGCCTACCAGACTTGCCCTATGGCGGAATACTATGAAAACTAGCAGGCACGAAATATGAACTCAACTGGCAGACAGCATGGGCTGTCTATGCAGACAGTCAGGCTGTCTACACTTTCTCCCGCTTCATTTGAAGCCGCTAGAATTTACGCATATTAATACGTCAGAAACATTGGCTTGTAAGACGTATATATACAACCGAAACAGTCAAAGGGTTAATATATGAGATATGTAAGTAAGCATGTATGTGTATATGTGTGTTGTGTGTGTGTGTGCGTGCATGCTTGGTAATACTCGGTATGATTCAGACTCGACTTAGAATAACACTGACAACAAGTCCCTAAATAAGCTAACTTCTGGACCATTGAGGCAAACAGCTTGTTTGAAGAATATGATGAACCATTTGCCAAACATGAGTAATGTTCAAAGCAACAGAGTAGCACAGCATCAGGCAAGGAACAAGGAGACAAAGACGACCCTAACCGTAGACCTTCAACAGACCCTACACGAAAGGCATAAAACTCCCTTATGAGTGAAACAGTGTTCAGCATTACTAAATCCCCGACTACAACAGTGTAGATGCCAGAACAATGTAGGTCGAGAGTTGAACTTGTGACCAGAGATATAGTGTCTCCACGACACAACCTCTGGAAATGTCAAATATCACCAAGTCTAAATAATGCTCCATGAACACAGTTGCACAGAGTTACGAGGTGTATGTCCCGGCTCACCTTCAGAGACATGGTCTACCAAAAACGATCTAAACGACACGAGCTGAGGAGAATAACAATCTCCCAGAATAACAGCTAGAGAGAGCTAGGCTCAGTAGCTCTAATGCTAGGTTACTTGTACTAGCTAGCGCCTGGCTCAAACTACTTAACAAGAGGGCATTTAGTTTGCAAGTGCTGGCAGCCAATCAAAACTCTTCACCAGCGAGCATAATGAGAGGTGTAGTTATGTCCTACCTACATACATAAGCTAATATAATAAGTCTAATAATATAAAACATGAAATTTTCATTTTAGATATTAATGAAAACTTCAGTATCAAATTATGTAAGATAATATATACAAAATAGTTACTGTGTCCTTTCTGTGAGGTCACACTAGTGGTGCAACAAGTGGCAGTGATGGTGCAACAAGTGGCAGTGATAATGGTGCACCAAGTGGTGGTAGTGTGAGGGATTTTGGGTAAGACTACATTAATTATAATAGAACCAGTATGTGGATTAGTAGTCATCTTTGAGATGACATCTCAGAACACCTGCAGCCTCTCCCAGAGTTGCCCTCGACCTTTTTCTGTCTAGAGCCCCACCATGGCTGTAAGGAGGTCATTATAACCTAACACTTGCCCTCCTCACATATATAATTTCAATATGTCAGGTATATCACTTGTTAAATCATGGGCAGCCCTTACCTGTGTTAGGGCTTGGCCCTCCCCTCACAGCCTCGGATGGTTAGCCCTACTCACCTAACATCCACCCTAGGCACTGCGTACTAAATAGGTGGGTGTCAAATAAATAGATTTACCTGGCTCATTTTAATAGGAGCCAGTGACATATTGATGTCAAGGGACCGATATCGTTGGCTTGACTACTTAGTGACATCGTTGAGTCTTCAGTCATGTACTTGGCACGCCACAGCCTGACGACTATTACTCACTAAATAGTTTGTAATTATTCACGGCAGGAAGAATGCCTGGCTAGTGCACAAAGGAGAGTTAGTTTTCTCTTGCACAGTCTTTCCTGGAGATTGTCAGTGCATGACTCAGGTTTGGCACACAAAATAACGGCCACTAATGCTTCTACATTTCAACGCGGTGTGGCCCAGCCATGGCCCGGCCCGGAGGCTCACGAAGAAGTTCGCTAACATCTTTACTGGTCGAATTTGAACCTCAATCTGCCTCTGGAGTCATCCGTACCTCCATTTCTGGAAGGTTTCTGCCGACCTAGAGTCTACAGATGTTGGTGGCAGCTCAACATACTCTAATAGAATCGATTCCTTGAGTCTGAGATGCGGGTTTATAAGGCCCCTAGATATATTATTAGATTACTAACAAATTATCTCAATATTTTTCCAATCTTGGGGAATAGAACCATCCCCAAACTAACAGGCAGGTGTACAATCTTGGGGAATAGAATCATCCCCAAACTAACATGCAGGTGTACAATCTTGGGGAATAGAACCATCCCCAAACTAACAGGCAGGTGTACAATCTTGGGGAATAGAATCATCCCCCAAACTAACAGGCAGGTGTACAATCTTGGGGAATAGAACCATCCCCAAACTAACAGGCAGGTATACAATCTAGCAGAGACTTTCATTAAGAGGGAAGAGGTCTCCAGTATAGGGGTTGCAGGCCCCTTTTATGAAGGGGGTCGTTGCCCCACCGGGGGTTGGGAAAAAAAATTCTCCAGAGGTACGGGTGGTGCAACAAGTGGTGGTGGTGGTGCAACAAGTGGTGGTGGTGGTGCAACAAGTGGTGGTGGTGGTGCAACAAGTGGTGGTAGTGGTGCAACAACAGTGATAGTGGTGCAACAACAGTGGTGGTGCAACAACAGTGGTGGTGCAACAACAGTGGTGGTGGTGGTGCAACAACAGTGGTCTTTCACTGAGTAGCAGAGTATAGTGTAGGGGGTTAGGGTCGTGGGTAGGTGGTTCATGGTTATGGGATAGAGGGTACTGGGTACATTGTAGGGGTAGAGGGCATTGGGTTCAGGGTTACAATAAGAGAAAACAATAAGTGTCAGGGCCCAAGACTGTTTAACAGCTTCCCACCAGACATAAGGGGAATTGCCAATAGACCCCTTGCTGCCTTCAAGACCCCTGGCTGCCTTCAAGACCCCTGGCTGTCTTCAAGTCCCTTGGTCGTCTTCAAGATCCCTGGTTGTCTTCAAGACCCCTGATTGCCTTCAAGACCCCTGGCTGCCTTCAAGACCCCTGGCTGCCTTCAAGACCCCTGGCTGTCTTCAAGTCCCTTGGTCGTCTTCAAGACCCCTGGCTGCCTTCAAGACCCCTGGCTGCCTTCAAGACCCCTGGCTGCCTTCAAGACCCCTGATTGCCTTCAAGACCTCTGGCTGCCTTCAAGACCCCTGGCTGCCTTCAAGACCCCTGATTGCCTTCAAGACCCCTGATTGCCTTCAAGACCCCTGGCTGCCTTCAAGACCCCTGGCTGCCTTCAAGACCCCTGATTGCCTTCAAGACCCCTGATTGCCTTCAAGACCCCTGGCTGCCTTCAAGACCCCTGGCTGCCTTCAAGACCCCTGGCTGCCTTCAAGACCCCTGGCTGCCTTCAAGGCCCCTGGCTGTCTTCAAGGCCCCTGGTTGTCTTCAAGACTCCTGGTTGTCTTCAAGACTCCTGGTTGTCTTCAAGACCCCTGGTTGTCTTCAAGACCCCTGGTTGTCTTCAAGACCCTGGTTGTCTTCAAGACCCCTGGTTGTCTTCAAGACCCCTGGCTGTCTTCAAGACCCCTGGCTGTCTTCAAGAGGGATCTGGACAGATATTTAGTACCTGACCAGCTGGGCTGTGGTTCGTACGTTGGTTTACGTGCGGCCAGCAGTAATAGCCTGGTTGATCAGGCCCTGATCCACCAGGAGGCCTGGTCATGGACCAGGCCGTGGGGGCGTTTGTTAAGTCTAACTTCTTGGCTGCTTACTTTGGGCAGTAGAATGGTAGCGTAGGTGCAGAGATACGGCCGATGACTAGACTCAGTTTATTAATGGCAAGGTGTAGGAATACACGGGGACAGAGTGCGAGGGGACCGGGAGCCAGTTCGTAGGGGGAGATGCTGCTTCAGTGAGGTAGGCTGTGTAAATGAGAGAGAAGCATGGCTGACCAGCCCGACCTTGATAGGCCTATAGAGGGCAGCACCATAGTGCCGCGCAGTTTGAAACAGCCTCTGGGTAGGCTGTTTACATCCGCTCGGCCACCTACCGCGTGTCGTCTCGACACGACAATACTGGCGGGCACGAAGGTGTAAACAAGCAAGCAAGGTTACCCAGGGGAAACTGGCTTCCGGTCACCTGACATTTACAATAGGAAATTGCCGGTGCAGGCCGAAAAAAAACTCTCCCCCTACGTGAGTCGGGGGAAGAGAAAGTCGGCCTGCCCGCACAGCTGGACAGAGGACAGAACAAGCCAACGCTGACACAGGAACTAGAGTCTTCTATATACAGGTTGTCCACAGGGCCAGACGTCAACTTGACTGCACATCCATGAGCGCTGTAGCATCCTCACATCTGCAAACAATGACTGACAGTAGCATTTCCTAAGGTGTGACATTTAATAAAAAAAAAAAAATTTAAATCACTGCTGAAACTGGAGGAAGGGTGAAGATTGAAGGACGCAGGAACGAGGTCCTGGGAACACTGGGCTTGGCTTGGGACAATCACGATGGGTTCCCACGTGGTCAAGCCAGGGCTGGCTTCTTTAAGAACGCGGAGAAAACAACACACAGGCGACGAGCTGGGTAGAGGGAGCGTAGAAACGTAGCAAGGAGTGGAGAGCAGGTGGTTGGTGGTGTGAGGTAGGCAGGCAGGGCACCCTGAGGTAGACACTCGTGGACACAACACCAACACCCGAAACGATCTCACCTCGCGTCTCTTGTAGCTGTAGGAAGGGCGTAGAGATGCTGCTGGATGCAGAAGGGTGTAGGAGAATGCTGGAGAGTTGTAGAGTAGGAGATGAACACACACGTGACTGCTTCAGGCTGGGGAGCTGGAGATGACGCCCTATGTCCCGATTTTGTGGAAAAAATCGTGGACGATGCGCTGACTCAGGCACCCAGGAGACGCTAGAAGCTACGGATGATGCGAGAAGCCAGCAGATGACCTGGATATGACTGGCTTGGTCGGATGATCGACTGGGCGGTGGGTCCCCTACACTACACTCTGCCGTGAACCACTGCTGTCACCACTGTTAAGTCTAACTTCTTGGCTGCTTACTTTGGGCAGTAGAATGGTAGCGTAGGTGCAGAGATACGGCCGATGACTAGACTCAGTTTATTAATGGCAAGGTGTAGGAATACACGGGGACAGAGTGCGAGGGGACCGGGAGCCAGTTCGTAGGGGGAGATGCTGCTTCAGTGAGGTAGGCTGTGTAAATGAGAGAGAAGCATGGCTGACCAGCCCGACCTTGATAGGCCTATAGAGGGCAGCACCATAGTGCCGCGCAGTTTGAAACAGCCTCTGGGTAGGCTGTTTACACGTTGACCCCCGGAATACCCTTCAGGTAGGAGTACTGGGTTCAGGGTAGGGGGTACAGGGTTTAGGGTAGGGGTACAGGGTTTAGGGTAGGGGTACTGGGTTTAGGGTAGGGGTACAGGGTTCATTGTAGGGGTAGAGGTTCAAGGTACGGGTAGGGGTTCAGGGTAAGGGCATGGGTACAGGGTTCATTGTAGGGGTAGAGGTTCAAGGTACGGGTAGGGGTTCAGGGTAAGGGCATGGGTACAGGGTTCATTGTAGGGGTTAGGGTATAGGGTTCAGGGCAGGGGTAGAGCTACCGGGTTAAGTGTAGGGGTACAGGGTTCAGGTGTAGGGCTACAGGGTACCGGGTAGGGGTACGGTACCGGGTAGGGGTACTGGGTACAGGGTAGGGGTACTGGGTACAGGGTAGGGGTACTGGGTACAGGGTAGGGGTAGGGAGAGGAAGAGTGTTGTACACTTACTAACAGCTGCTGCTGACGTATGTTGCTGACGTCAGCAGACTGCTGCTTGACGTCAGCCAGTCAGCCAGCCACACAGTCATTCAGTCAGCCACACAGTCAGTCAGTCAGCCACACAGTCAACCAGTCAGCCACACAGTCATTCAGTCAGCCACACATTCAGCCAGTTAGCCACACAGTCAGCCAGTCGGTTAGCCACACAGTTAGTCAGTCAGCCACACAGTCAACCAGTCAGCCACACAGTCAGTCAGCCACACAGTCATTCAGTCAGCCACACAGTCATTCAGTCAGCCACACAGTCAGTCAGTTAGCCACATAGTCAGTCAGTCAGCCACACAGTCATTCAGTCAGCCACACAGTCATTCAGTCAGCCACACAGCCAGTCAGTCAGCCACACAGCCAGTCAGTCAGCCACACAGCCATTCAGTCAGCCACACAGTCAGCCAGTTAGCCACACAGTCAACCAGTTAGCCACACAGTCAGCCAGTTAGCCACACAGTCAACCAGTTAGCCACACAGTCAACCAGTTAGCCACACAGTCAACCAGTTAGCCACACAGTCAACCAGTTAGCCACACAGCCAGCCAGTTAGCCACACAGTCAACCCGTTAGCCACACAGTCAACCAGTTAGCCACACAGCAGTCAGTTAGCCACACAGCCAGTCAGTTAGCCACACAGCCAGTCAGTTAGCCACACAGCCAGTCAGTCAGCCACACAGTCAGCCAGTTAGTCACACAGTCAGCCAGTTAGCCACACAGTCAACCAGTTAGCCACACAGTCAACCAGTTAGCCACACAGCCAGTCAGTTAGCCACACAGCCAGTCAGTTAGCCACACAGTCAGCCAGTTAGCCACACAGTCAGCCAGTCAGTTAGCCACACAGTCAGCCACACAGCCAGTCAGTTAGCCACACAGTCAACCAGTTAGCCACACAGCCAGTCAGTTAGCCACACAGCCAGTCAGTCAGCCACACAGCCAGTTAGTTAGCCAGACAGTCAGCCAGTTAGCCAGACAGTCGACCAGTTAGCCAGACAGTCAACCAGTTAGCCACACAGCCAGTCAGTTAGCCACACAGTCAACCAGTTAGCCACACAGCCAGTCAGTCAGCCACACAGCCAGTCAGTTAGCCAGACAGTCAGTCAGTTAGCCACACAGTCAACCAGTTAGCCACACAGTCAACCAGTTAGCCACACAGTCAACCAGTTAGCCAGACAGTCAACCAGTTAGCCAGACAGTCAGCCAGTTAGCCACACAGCCAGTCAGTCAGTCAGCCACACAGCCAGTCAGTCAGCCACACAGTCAGCCAGTTAGCCACACAGCCAGTTAGCCACACAGCCAGTCAGTTAGCCACACAGCAAGTCAGTCAGCCACACAGCCAGTCAGTCAGCCAGTTAGTCACACAATCAGCCAGTCGGTTAGCCACACAGTTAGTCAGTTAGCCATACAGTCAGCCACACAACCAGTCAGTTAGCCACACAGTCAGTTAGCCACACAGTCAGTCAGCCACACAGTCAGTCAGTTAGCCACACAGTCAGCCACACAGCCAGTCAGTTAGCCACACAGTCAGTCAGTTAGCTACACAGTCAGTCAGTTAGCCACACAGTCAGTCAGTTAGCCACACAGTCAGCCACATAGCCAGTCAGTTAGCCACACAGTCAGCCACACAGTCAGCCACACAGTCAGCCACACATTTAGCCACACAGCCGGTCAGTTAGCCACACAGTCAGTCAGTTAGCCACACAGTCAGCCACACAGCCAGTCAGTTAGCCACACAGCCATTCAGTTAGCCACACAGTCAGCCACACAGTCAGCCAGTGGGTTGGTTAATGGGGTTTTAAGTCTACTACAATACAATTCAAAACTAATTTAAAACCTAAATTAATGATTAATATACACCTCTCAGTGTATATACACCTCTCAATGGTGGTTGTTTTGGTAGTGTGGCATTTGTTTTGGAAGTGTGGTGGTTGTTTTGGTAGTGTGGTTGTTTTGGTAGTGTGGCAGTTGTTTTGATAGTGTGGCGGTTGTTATGGTAGTGTGGCGGTTGTTATGGTAGTGTGGTGGTTGTTTTGGTAGTGTGGTGGTTGTTTTGGTAGTGTGGCGGTTGTTTTGGTAGTGTGGCGGTTGTTTTGGTAGTGTGGCGGTTGTTTTGGTAGTGTGGCGGTTGTTTTGGTAGTGTGGTTGTTTTGGTAGTGTGGCGGTTGTTATGGTAGTGTGGTGGTTGTTATGGTAGTGTGGTGGTTGTTTTGGTAGTGTGGCAGTTGTTTTGATAGTGTGGCGGTTGTTTTGGTAGTATGGTGGTTGTTTTGGTAGTGTGGCGGTTGTTTTGGTAGTGTGGCGGTTGTTTTGGTAATGTGGTTGTTTTGGTAGTGTGGTGGTTGTTTTGATAGTGTGGCGGTTGTTTTGGTAGTGTGGCGGTTTTTTTTGGCAGTGTGGCGGCTTTTTTGGTAGTGTGGTGGTTGTTTTGGTAGTGTGGTGGTGGTTGTTTTGGTAGTGTGGTGGTGGTTGTTTTGGTAGTGTGGTGGTGGTGGTTTTGGTAGTGTGGCGGTTGTTTTGGTAGTGTGGCGGTTGTTTTGGTAGTGTGGCGGTTGTTTTGGTAGTGTGGCGGTTGATTTGGTAGTGTGGCGGTTTTTTTTGGTAGTGTGGCGGCTTTTTTGGTAGTGTGGTGGTTGTTTTGGTAGTGTGGTGGTGGTGGTTTTGGTAGTGTGGTGGTGGTGGTTTTGGTAGTGTGGTTGTTGTTTTGGTAGTGTGGTGGTTGTTTTGGTAGTGTGGTGGTTGTTTTGGTAGTGTGGTGGTTGTTTTGGTAGTGTTGTGGTTGTTTTGGTAGTGTTGTGGTTGTTTTGGTAGTGTTGTGGTTGTTTTGGCAGTGTGGCGGTTGTTTTGGTAGTATGGCGGTTGTTTTGGTAGTGTTGTGGTTGTTTTGGTAGTGTTGTGGTTGTTTTGGTAGTGTTGTGGTTGTTTTGGTAGTGTTGTGGTTGTTTTGGTAGTGTTGTGGTTGTTTTGGTAGTGTGGTTGTTGTTTTGGTAGTGTGGTGGTTGTTTTGGTAGTGTGGTGGTTGTTTTGGTAGTGTTGTGGTTGTTTTGGTAGTGTTTTGGTTGTTTTGGTAGTGTTGTGGTTGTTTTGGTAGTGTTGTGGTTGTTTTGGTAGTGTTGTGGTTGTTTTGGTAGTGTTGTGGTTGTTTTGGTAGTGTGGTTGTTTTGGTAGTGTGGTTGTTGTTTTGGTAGTGTGGTGGTTGTTTTGGTAGTGTGGTGGTTGTTTTGTTAGTGTGGTGGTTGTTTTGGTAGTGTTGTGGTTGTTTTGGTAGTGTGATTGTTGTTTTGGTAGTGTGGGTGTTGTTTTGGTAGTGTGGGTGTTGTTTTGGTAGTGTGGTTGTTGTTTTGGTAGTGTGGTGGTTGTTTTGGTAGTGTGGCAGTTGTTTTGGTAATGTGGTGGTTGTTTTGGCAGTGTGTTGGTTGTTTTGGTAGTCTGCTAATTAACTTCTCTTCTTTCAGACCCGGAACTATGCAGGTCGCGGACCGGAACGTCCGTTTTGCCATGGAGACTATCAGGTAGGTCTGAGACTATTCTCACTATTACTACTGACTCACTATTACGCTGAGGTCAGTGGTCACGTGAGGTCACTGTCCTAAGCTGTGTGGGAATTAGCGTGGGGTGTTACTGAGCACATGGCTAGCTGCAGTGTTTTAGAATCTCAGGTTGAAGTGCTGAAAGAGGTTCTACTTCTTCAGGAGGAAAATAGGAGGCTGAAGCTTCGCCTAGGAGGGTTTGGGAGTGAGTGTGAGATGGTTGGTGCTGGTGAGGAGGAAATGGTTACCAACAGTGAGAGTGGCAGCCGCTTTAAGTGGCAAGTGGTTCACAGTTCAGGAAGAAGGAAGATTAATAGAGAAGATGTGAAGGTAGGAAATCGATTCTCTGTTCTCCAGGACGAGTGTACTTCAGTGGTTAGTGAGGTTAAAAGTACCACTGACTTCCCTGCTAATCAAGGTAAGAATATTCTGATTGTGGGAGAGACTCGGGTAAGATATACGGACCGTGCTTTTAGTAACAGAGACAGGAAGGTCAGCCAGAGGGTGTGCCTCCTGTACTAGATAAGTATAGGTCAGCCATAGAAGTAGTCAAGTCTAAGGGAGGGATCCCAATCATATGTAGCATCTTTCCTAGAAAGGAAATGGGCAATGAATGGATGTCTAAGGCAATTGGTATAAATTGCTGGCTAGACAGGTACTGCAAGGAACTTGCAATCCCATTCATTGATAATTGGGACAAATTCTATGGCAAACATGATATGTATGCAAGGGATGGGGTTCATCTCTCTGGGGCTGGAGTGGTTGCATTAGCCGACTCGATTGAGGGAGTAGTTGATGACTTGTCTAGGAATTTAAACTGATAGATTATAGAGGTATGGGTGTTTGTGGGAAACAATCAGGGTGCAGTACTAGGGCTGAAAACAAGATATTACCAGGATACCTCAGGGATATGTTTAAAAGACAATATTCAAAATAAAGTTGCTAGTAAAGGCAAAGCAATTGATCAACAAACAAAGAGAGATAGTAGAGGGCAACGAGTGACTAGCTCCCTTAACCCTTTACCGGGCACTCCCTGGAAAATGATAATTTCAAAATGTATTTCAAATGAGTGGATAGAGTAACTCAATGTAAGGATAATGAGCCCATATAATTGAAATTCTAAAAAAAACTTTTCACGCAATTGCCAATATTCAAGGACCGTCTACAGACGGTCCTGACCGTTAAAGGGTGTCAAATTCTGAATGTTGCAAATTTGCAATTGTTAATAAAACACCAAATAAGTATTTTTCTATTTTATTATACTAATAGACAATATCAAAAACACAAATGGAACTTGTTTCCAAACATTTTGTATGTATAAAAAATATGAAAGTGAACCAAAGAGCAACATGGACACATTGCAAGGGATAAAACTTTCAAGTCCCATATTCCTGAATTTCCTGAGAAAAACAATCATTCTTGATCACTAATTGCTACAATGAAAGGCTATGAAGCAATTTCTTTCCTTCTTGATGCATAGATTTACCTTGCATCGGCACACAAAAATGAGGATGTGACATGATTTTCGTTTCCTGCAATAATTTCATGTAAATATTCTGCCTTTCACTGGCCAGTGACCTAGCATTTTATCAAACCTATCATTTTGGTCAAACCTCACACTGTCATCAGGCCTTTCTGCACGTTGGTACTGCACTGGAGATGGCAACAGGTCATCTGGTTCTGGATCTGAGTCACTTTCCACCAAAATGCAGAGATATTTGAACTTCTTTTGGGAAGGGTTCACAATAGAACAATTTCTCATTGATCTGGAATGACAATAAGAATGTTCTGTACACACCCAGACCACTACAGAATTCATATATGCACTAGAAATTTTTATATAAATATTTATTTACTGAAATTTAAAATGTGGCCCGAGTGTGGGACCGTCTGTACACGGTCCTCTTTGTTGCACTTTTTCAATTGCATGGTACACTCATATTATGCATATCTAACTCTTGATATATATCTCCAAAATATGCCTAAACTATTCATTTACACACTGGACACAACAATTAGTACTTACCGACATTGTAGAGAGTATAATCACAGTGTATATGAGTGGAACAAGAGCAAAAATTCGGCTCTGGTGACGTAAGCGAGAAGTGTTTACATTTTGGTCTCAACCAATGGGAAGCGAGCAGATGCCGGTCTCACTTAGCTGGAGCGACTCACAGAAGGCTTGTGATTGGTCAGATATAGAGAATGGGAACCTAGATGGGCTGGGGAGTAGGATGACACGCGCAAAAACACGTGTTTAGGACCGTCTGTACACGGTCCTGCCCGGTAAAGGGTTAAGGTTTACTATACAAATAGTAGGAGTCTAAGAAATAAGATAGATGAGCTAAGATTACTTGCAAGTGCAGGTAATATAGATATTATTGCTATAACAGAGACCTGTTTCAACCTGAAAGATAGAGAAATGCCATCTGAGTGCAACATACAGGGTTATAAACTATTCCACTCTGATAGGGTCAACAGGAAGGGTGGTGGAGTGGCGATGTATGTCAGAGATAATTTAAATTGTTGTGTTAGACAAGATATAAGATTAGAAACATCGGACACAGAATCTGTTTGGCTACAGTTTCTCGAGGGTCGTGAAAAATAAATTTTGGGTGTGATTTACAGGCCCCAAGCCTGGATAGGGAGTGTAGTAAGCTGCTATGGGACGAAATTCATAAGGCGTCTACACATGAAAATGTTGTGCTAATGGGAGATTTCAACTTTAGACAAATTGACTGGAGCAATTTGACAGGAAATTTAGAGTCAAGTGACTTTCTTGATACGATTCAGGATTGTTTTTTAAAACAGCTGGTGACAGAACCAACTAGAAGAAATAACCTGCTAGACTTGGTTCTTGCCAGCAGGGAATCGCTAATTAATAATCTTGAGGTTAATGATGAGCTTGGGGAAAATGATCACAAATCACTCAGTTTTAACATATCATGGAATTACCCTAATAATGGCAATCAAGTCTCTGTCCCTGACTTCCGCCTGGCTGATTTCATAGGACTGAAAAATTACCTGGGTAGGCTGAACTGGAATGACCTGACAGTGGGTCAGGTAGGTGGTGATTGCCAATATGATGTTTTCCAGAGAATAGTTCTAGCTGCTCAGACAACTTATGTTCCTAATAGGGAAATCAGATCAAACAAAAATGATCCTAAATGGATACCTTTGATATACCTTTGAAGAGTTTCGAGAGTATCTACTCTCTGAGCCCGGCCATGGGCCAGGCTCGTCTGGTGCTTGCCTGGTCAACCAGGCTGTTGCTGCTGGAGGCTCGCTGCTCCACATATCCATCACAGCCTGGTTGATCTGGCACCCGATGAAGATACTTGTCCAGTTTCCTCTTACTGGGTTCTACACTGGTTCCAGCGATGTTTCGGATATATCCTTGGTTAGGCCTCATCTAGATTATGCTGCACAGTTTTGGTCACCGTATTACAGAATGGATATAAATGCTCTGGAAAACGTACAAAGGAGGATGACTAAGTTGATCCTATGTATCAGAAATCTTGCCTATGAATATAGACTGGGGGCCCTGAATCTGCACTCTCTAGAAAGGCGTAGAATTAGGGGGGATATGATTGAGGTATATAAATGGAAAACAGGAATAAATAAAGGTGATGTAAATAGCGTGCTAAAAATATCTAGTATTGACAGGACTCGCAGCAATGGCTTTAAGTTGGATAAATTCAGATTCAGGAAGGATATAGGAAAGCATTGGTCTGGTAATAGAGTTGTCGATGAGTGGAACAAACTCCCGAGTACAGTTATAGAGGCTAAAACGTTGTGTAGTTTTAAAAATAGGCTAGATAAATATATGAGTGGGTGCGGGTGGGTGTGGGTGGGTGTGAGTTGGTCCTGACTAGCTTGTGCTACTAGGGCAGATGCCGTGCTCCTTCCTTAAGTGAATGTAACCTGACCTGGCTGGGTCGGGGCATTGGCTTAAGCCGGTGGGAGACTTGGACTTGCCTCGCATGGGCCAGTGGGCCTGCTGCAGTGTTCCTTCTTTCTTATGTTCTTATGTACTGATATTAACTATCAGGTAGGTGTGAGACTATCCTTACTATTACTACTGATAGTAACTATCAGGTAGGTGTGAGACTATCCTTACTATTACTACTGATAGTAACTATAAGGTAGGTGTGAGACTATCCTTAATATTACTACTGATAGTAACTATCAGGTAGGTGTGAGACTATCCTTACTATTACTACTGATAGTAACTATAAGGTAGGTGTGAGACTATACTTACTATTACTACTGATAGTGACTATCAGGTAGGTCTGAGACTATCTTTACTATTACTACTGATAGTAACTATCAGGTAGGTGTGAGACAATCCTTACTATTACTACTGATAGTAACTATCAGGTAGGTGTGAGACTATCCTTACTATTACTACTGATAGTAACTATCAGGTAGGTGTGAGACTATCCTTACTATTACTACTGATAGTAACTATCAGGTAGGTGTGAGACTATCCTTACTATTACTACTGATAGTAACTATCAGGTAGGTGTGAGACTATCCTTACTATTACTACTGATAGTAACTATCAGGTAGGTGTGAGACTATCCTTACTATTACTACTGATAGTAACTATCAGGTAGGTGTGAGACTATCCTTACTATTACTACTGATAGTAACTATCAGGTAGGTGTGAGACTATCCTTACTATTACTACTGATAGTAACTATCAGGTAGGTGTGAGACTATCCTTACTATTACTACTGATAGTAACTATCAGGTAGGTGTGAGACTATCCTTACTATTACTACTGATAGTAACTATCAGGTAGGTGTGAGACTATCCTTACTATTACTACTGATAGTAACTACAAGGTAGGTGTGAGACTATCCTTACTATTACTACTGATAGTAACTATCAGGTAGGTGTGAGACTATCCTTACTATTACTACTGATAGTAACTATCAGGTAGGTGTGAGACTATCCTTACTATTACTACTGATAGTAACTATCAGGTAGGTGTGAGACTATCCTTACTATTACTACTGATAGTAACTATCAGGTAGGTGTGAGACTATCCTTACTATTACTACTGATAATAACTATCAGGTAGGTGTGAGACTATCCTTACTATTACTACTGATAGTAACTATCAGGTAGGTCTGAGACTATCCTTACTATTACTACTGATAGTAACTATCAGGTAGGTCTGAAACTATCCTTACTATTACTACTGATAGTAACTATCAGGTAGGTCTGAGACTATCCTTACTATTACTACTGATAGTGACTATCAGGGTTGTGACTATTATCATGCAAAAATATATCAACGCAACAAATGGATAAAATAGTATATTGAATTCATAAAATACAACATATCAAATACAATACAACAATATATCAAATACAATACAACAAATATATCAAATACAATACATGAAATACAACTGATACAACAAATAAAACTACAACAAATACAAATATGGAAATAAATGGTATAAAATCCTGACAAATGAAAATAAACACTAGCAGTTAATGTGATCCTTATTGAAACGTTTCGCACCAGTGGGCTTATCGGTCAGACAGATCTACCTGATACATAGATATCATGATATTTGATAGTGAATTTATCAGGTAGGAGAATGTTAGGTCAGGTGGAGAAGTTGGTCAGGTGGAGAATGTTGGTCAGGTGGAAATACTGGTCAGGTGGAGAATGTTGTCAGGTGGAGAATTTGGGTCAGGTGAGAATGTTGTCAGGTGGAGAAGTTGGGTCAGGTGGAGATGTATCGATGTCAGGTGGAGAAGTTGGGTCAGGTGGAGAATGCTATCAGGTGGAAATGCTGGGTCAGGTGGAAATGTTGAGTCAGGTGAGAATGTTAGTCAGAGTGAGAATCGCTTACAGGATGGAGAATTGATCAAAAGTGAAATCAGGTGGTGAGAAATTGGTTATAGAAAATTGAGTCAGGTGGAGAATGTTGAGTAAGTGAAGAAGTTGGTCAGGTGGAGATATTTTCAGGTGGAGAATTGATCAGGTGGAGAATGTTGGTCAGGTGGAATATGCAAGTGATGAGTGAAAATTGAGTAGAAATTGGTCAGTGGAGAATTGAGTCAGGTGGAGAATTGTCATGAATGTACAAGGTGGAGAATGTTGGGTCAGGTGGAGAATGTTGGTCAGGTGGAGAATGTCTGATCAGGTGGAGAATGTTGGTCAGGTGAGAGAAGTTGGGTCAGGAAATGTAAGTGAAAGTTGGGTCAGGTGGAGAATGTTGAGTCAGGTGAAATGTTCAGGTGAAAGTTTCAGGTGGAGAATGTATGGTCAGGAATTCAGGGAGAATGTTGGTCAGGTGGAAATTGTCAGTGGAGAATGTGGTCAGGTGGAGAATGTTGGCGTCAGGTGGAGAATGTTGGGTCAGGTGAAAGTGGGTCAGTGAATGTTGAGTCAGGTGGAGAATGTTGGGTAACATAGGTGGAGAATGTGTGGAGTCAGGTGGAGAATGTTGGGTCAGGTGGAGAATGTTGGGTCAGGTGAAATGTTGTCAGGTGGAAATGTTGGGTCAGGTGGAGAATGTTGGGTCAGGTGGAGAATGTTGGGTCAGGTGGAGAATGTTGGGTCAGGTGAGAATGTGGTCAGTGAAATGTTGGGTCAGGTGGAGAATGTTGGGTCAGGTGGAGAATGTTAGTCAGGTGGAGAATGTTGGGTCAGGTGGAGAATGTAGTGGAGTCAGGTGGAGAATGTTAGTCAGGTGGAGAATGTTGGGTCAGGTGGAGAATGTTGGGTCAGGTGGAAATGCTGGGTCAGGTGGAGAATGTTGGGTCAGGTGGAGAATGTGGGTCAGGTGGAGAATGTTGGGTCAGGTGTGAGAATGTTGGGTCAGGTGGAGAATGTTGGGTCAGGTGGAGAATCGTTGGTCAGTGGAGAAGTTGGTCAGATGAGAAATTTGGTCAGGTGGGGAATTTCATGAAAGTATGTGGAGAATGTTGGTCAGAAATTTGTGGTGGAAATGTTGGGTCAGGTGAGAATGTTGGGTCAGGTGGAAAGTTGGTAGTGAAATTTGTCAGGTGGAGAATGTTTCAGGTGAATGTGTCAGGTGGAGAGTGGTCAGGTGAAAGTTGGGTCAGGTGGAGAATTTGGGTCAGGTGGAGAATGTTGGGTAGGTGGAGAATGTGTCGGTGAAATGTTCAGGTGAGAATGTTGGGCAGGTGAGAATGTTTCAGGTGGAGAATGTTGGTCAGTGAAATGTTGGGTCAGGTGGAGAATGTCAGTGATTTGTCAGGTGGAGAATGTCAGGTGGAAATGTTGGTCAGGTGAGAATGTTGTCAGTGGAGAATGTTGGTCAGGTGAGAATGTTGGTCAGGTGGAGAATGTTGGTCAGGTGGAGAATGTTGGGTCAGGTGGAGAATGTTGGGTCAGGTGAAGGTCAGGGAAATGTTGGGTCAGGTGGAGAATGTTGGTCAGGTGGAGAATGTTGGGTCAGGTGGAAATGTTGGTCAGGTGGAGAATGTTGGGTCAGGTGAGAATGTTGGTCAGGTGGAGAATGTGGTCAGGTGGAGAATGTTGGTCAGGTGGAGAATGTTGGTCAGGTGGAGAATGTTGGGTCAGGTGGAGAATTGGTCAGGTGGAAATGTTGGTCAGGTGGAGAATGTTGGTCAGGTGGAGAATGTTGGGTCAGGTGGAAATGTTGGGTCAGGTGGAGAATGTTGGGTCAGGTGGAGAATTTGGTCAGGTGGAGAAGGGTTGGGTCAGGTGGAGAATGTTGGGTCAGGTGGAAATGTTGGGTCAGGTGGAGAATGTTAGTCAGGTGGAGAATTTGGTCAGGTGGAGAATGTTGGTCAGGTGGAGAATGTTGGGTCAGGTGAGAATGTTGGGTCAGGTGGAGAATGTTGGTCAGGTGGAGAATGTTGGGTCAGGTGGAGAATGTTGGGTCAGGTGGAATGTTGGGTCAGGTGGAGAATGTTGGGTCAGGTGGAGAATGTTGGTCAGGTGGAGAATGTGGGTCAGGTGGAGAATGTTGGGTCAGGGGAGAATGTTGGGTCAGGTGGAGAATGTTGGGTCAGGTGGAGAATGTTGGGTCAGGTGGAGAATGTTGGTCAGGTGGAGAATGTTGGGTCAGGTGGAGAATGTTGGGTCAGGTGGAGAATGTTGGTCAGGTGAAGTGGAGAATGTTGGGTCAGGTGGAGAATGTTGGTCAGGTGGAGAATGTTGGGTCAGGTGGAGAATGTTGGGTCAGGTGGAGAATGTTGGGTCAGGTGGAGAATGTTGGTCAGGTGGAGAATGTTGGGTCAGGTGGAGAATGTTGGTCAGGTGGAAATGTTGGGTCAGTGGAGAATGTTGGGTCAGGTGGAGAATGTTGGGTCAGGTGGAGAATGTTGGTCAGGTGGAGAATGTTGGGTCAGGTGGAGAATGTGGTCAGGTGGAGAATGTTGGGTCAGGTGGAGAATGTTGGGTCAGGTGGAGAATGTTGGGTCAGGTGGAGAATGTTGGGTCAGGTGGAGAATGTTGGGTCAGGTGGAGAATGTTGGGTCAGGTGGAGAATGTTGGGTCAGGTGGAGAATGTTGGGTCAGGTGGAGAATGTTGCGTGGAGAATGTTGGGTCAGGTGGAGAATGTTGGGTCAGGAGGAGAATGTTGTCAGGGAGAGTTGGTGTCAGGTGGAGAATGTTTCAGGTGGAGAATGTTGGTCAGGTGGAGAATGTTGGTCAGGTGGAGAATGTTGGGTCAGGGGAGAATGTTGGGTCAGGTGGAGAATGTTGGGTCAGGTGGATAATGTTGGGTCAGGTGGAGAATGTTGGGTCAGGTGGAGAATGTTGGGTCAGGTGGAGAATGTTGGGTCAGGTGGAGAATGTTGAGTCAGGTGGAGAATGTTGGTCAGGTGGAGAATGTGGGTCAGGTGGAGAATGTTGGTCAGGTGGAGAATGTTGGGTCAGGTGGAGAATGTTGGGTCAGGTGGAGAATGTTGGGTCAGGTGGAGAATGTTGGGTCAGGTGGAGAATGTTGGGTCAGGTGGAGAATGTTGGGTCAGGTGGAGAATGTTGGGTCAGGTGGAGAATGTTGGGTCAGGTGGAGAATGTTGGGTCAGGTGGAGAATGTTGGGTCAGGTGGAGAATGTTGGGTCAGGTGGAGAATGTTGGGTCAGGTGGAGAATGTTCTGGGTCAGGTGGAGAATGTTGGGTCAGGTGGAGAATGTTGGGTCAGGTGGAGAATGTTGGGTCAGGTGGAGAATGTTGGGTCAGGTGGAGAATGTCTGGGTCAGGTGGAGAATGCTGGGTCAGGTGGAGAATGTTGGGTCAGGTGGAGAAGTTGGTCAGGGGAAATGTTGGGTCAGGTGGAGAATGTTGGGTCAGGTGGAGAATGTTGGGTCAGGTGGAGAATGTTGGGTCAGGTGGAGAATGTTGGGTCAGGTGGAGAATGTTGGGTCAGGTGGAGAATGTTGGGTCAGGTGGAGAATGTTGGGTCAGGTGGAGAATGTTGGGTCAGGTGGAGAATGTTGGGTCAGGTGGAGAATGTTGGGTCAGGTGGAGAATGTTGGGTCAGGTGGAGAATGTTGGGTCAGGTGGAGAATGTTGGGTCAGGTAGAATGTGTCAGAGAGAATGTTGGGTCAGGTGGAGAATGTTGGGTCAGGTGGAGAATGTTGGGTCAGGTGGAGAATGTTGGGTCAGGTGGAGAATGTTGGGTCAGGTGGAGAATGTTGGGTCAGGTGGAGAATGCTGGGTCAGGTGGAGAATGTTGGGTCAGGTGGAGAATGTTGGGTCAGGTGGAGAATGTTGGGTCAGGTGGAGAATGTTGGGTCAGGTGGAGAATGTTGGGTCAGGTGGAGAATGTTGGGTCAGGTGGAGAATGTTGGGTCAGGTGGAGAATGTTGGTCAGGTGGAGAATGTTGGGTCAGGTGGAGAATGTTGGGTCAGGTGGAGAATGTTGGGTCAGGTGGAGAATGTTGGGTCAGGTGGAGAATGTTGGGTCAGGTGGAGAATGTTGGTCAGGTGGAGAATGTTGGTCAGGTGGAGAATGTTGGGTCAGGTGGAGAATGTTGGGTCAGGTGGAGAATGTTGGGTCAGGTGGAGAATGTTGGGTCAGGTGGAGAATGTTGGGTCAGGTGGAGAATGTTGGGTCAGGTGGAGAATGTTGGGTCAGGTGGAGAATGTTGGGTCAGGTGGAGAATGTTGGGTCAGGTGGAGAATGTTGGGTCAGGTGGAGAATGTTGGGTCAGGTGGAGAATGTTGGTGTCAGGTGGAGAATGCTGGGTCAGGTGGAGAATGTTGGGTCAGGTGGAGAATGTTGGGTCAGGTGGAGAATGTTGGGTCAGGTGGAGAATGTTGGGTCAGGTGGAGAATGTTGGGTCAGGTGGAGAATGTGGGTCAGTGGAAATTCAGGTGGAGAATGTTGAGTCAGGTGGAGAATGTTGGGTCAGGTGGAGAATGTTGGGTCAGGTGGAGAATGTTGAGTCAGGTGGAGAATGTTGGGTCAGGTGGAGAATGTTGGGTCAGGTGGAGAATGTTGGGTCAGGTGGAGAATGTTGGGTCAGGTGGAGAATGTTGGGTCAGGTGGAGAATGTTGGGTCAGGTGGAGAATGTTGGGTCAGGTGGAGAATGTTGGGTCAGGTGGAGAATGTTGGGTCAGGTGGAGAATGTTGGGTCAGGTGGAGAATGTTGGGTCAGGTGGAGAATGTTGGGTCAGGTGGAGAATGTTGGGTCAGGTGGAGAATTCGTTGGAGAATCAGGTGGAGAATGTTGGGTCAGGTGGAGAATGTTGGTCAGGTGGAGAATGTGGGTCAGGTGGAGAATGTTGGGTCAGGTGGAGAATGTTGGGTCAGGTGGAGAATGTTGGGTCAGGTGGAGAATGTTGGGTCAGGTGGAGAATGTTGGGTCAGGTGGAGAATGTTCAGGTGGAGAATGTTGTGTCAGGTGGAGAATGTTGTGTCAGGTGGAGAATGTTGGGTCAGGTGGAGAATGTTGGGTCAGGTGGAGAATGTTGAGTCAGGTGGAGAATGTTGGGTCAGGTGGAGAATGTTGGGTCAGGTGGAGAATGTTGGGTCAGGTGGAGAATGTTGGGTCAGGATGTGAGACAGTGAAAGTGGGTCAGGTGGAGAATGGTCAGGTGAGAATGTTGGTCAGGTGGAGAATGTTCAGTGGAATTGTCAGGTGGAGAATGTTGGGTCAGGTGGAGAATGTTGGGTCAGGTGGAGAATGTTGGGTCAGGTGGAGAATGTTGGGTCAGGTGGAGAATGTTGGGTCAGGTGGAGAATGCTGCATGTGTCTTCAAAGTAGTGTGATAGTTTAAAACCTTGGGTAACTTAAAAAGAGATTGGACAAGTATATGGGTAGACCTTCTCAGTGTTCCATTCTTGAGTTCTATGTGGGAAGCGATGAAGAGTTTCTGGCAATAGGTTCAGCTATGTTGTAGAAGCCGTTGTTCTGGTTGAAGTTGTTGGATATACAGATAAGTGATGATTCCAGGATTCTTCGGTGTTGAACACAGGCATTTCTTGGGTCGTCAGATCTGCCTGCGTACTGGTGTTCTGAAATGCGTGTTTGGAGGTCTCTGGATGTTTCGCCGCGAAATTTGTTGCAGCCATTCACAAGGGATTGTGTATACCCTGCACGTGGATTGAAGCTTGTCCTGTCTGTTACTGGTAATGTCCTTGATGATGGTGGATGTGGAGGTGGATACTCGGAATGAGGTATTGGAAATAATGTTGGAAACGGGTTTGGAAATGGAGTTGGTGGGAAGGACTATGTATCTCTTCTCGGCAGTGTCTTCTCTGGGTGTGTTGAAGATGTTTAATGCCCGTCGTCTGCAGTCTCTAATGAAGTGACGAGGATAATGAAGTTTGGAAAAACTTGTTCAATGAGGGAGCATTCTTCTTCAAGGAACTCACTGCTGCAGATTCTGAGTGCGCGCAGGAAAAAGCCTATAATTACACCACGTTTAGTTTTGGTGTCGTGGTGAGAGTAGAAGTGGAGAAGATCGTGTTGGTTGGTAGGTTTTTGATAGACTTTAAAACGAAGTTCATGGTCAGCTTTGCAGAGAAGAACATCAAGGAAAGGAAGAGTGTTGTCGACTCGCTTGATCTTCCTCTTCCAGCCAGCGATTTCATCGACCTTGTTGAACTATGTGTGGGCTTTACATGTTTCTCTTTCGAAAACCAACTCTTTCAGCAAACTTTCGGACTACCCATGGGATCGCCACTTAGTGCCGTCCTTGCGAACCTATATATGGAACATCTGGAAGCCGAGCGTTTTTCCACTATTATTCCCTCTTCTGTCACCTGGCTTCGTTATGTTGACGACATTCTCATCATAACTCCCAGACGCTTCAACGTTCAAGCTCTCCAACACAAACTCAACCAGGTCGAGCCATCAATCCAGTTCACACTAGAAGAAGAAGTCGACAACACTCTTTCTTTCCTTGATGTTCTTCTCTGCAAAGCTGACCATGAACTTCGTTTTAAAGTCTATCGAAAACCTACCAATCAACACGATCTTCTCCACTTCTACTCTCACCACGACACCAAAACTAAACGTGGTGTAATTATAGGCTTTTTCCTGCGCGCACTCAGAATCTGCAGCAGTGAGTTCCTTGAAGAAGAATGCTCCCTTATTGAACAAGTTTTTTCTAAACTTCACTATCCTCGTCACTTCATTAGAGACTGCAGACGACGGACATTAAACATCTTCAACACACCCAGAGAAAGACACTGTCGAGAAGAGATACATAGTCCTCCCCACCAACTCCATTGCCAAACACGTTTCCAACATTTTTTTCAATACCTCATTCCGAGTATCCACCTCCACATCCACCATCATCAAGGACATTACCAGTAACAGACAGGACAAGCTTCAATCCACTGCAGGGGTATACACAATCCCTTGTAATGGCTGCAGCAAATTATACGTCGGCGAAACATCCAGAGACCTCCAAACACGCATTTCAGAACACCAGTACGCAGGCAGATCTGAGCTCAAGAAATGCCTGTGTTCAACACCGAAATTTAACAACCATTTAATCAACTACAGAAACGCAAGACTCATCGCCAGAGAAGACAACCATACCGAAGAACCTGATCATCACTTATCTGTATATCCAACAACTTCAACCAGAACAACGGCTTCTACAACATAGCTGAACCTATTGCCAAGAAACTTCTTCATCGCTTTCCCACATAGAACTCAAGAATGGAACACTGCAGAAGGTCTACCCATATACTTGTCCAATCTCTTTTTAAGTTACCCAAGGTTTTAAACTATCACACTACTTTGAAGACACATGCAGCATTCTCCACCTCACTAAATCCTATAAATACTCATGTATCTTGTATCCAGGTAGATCTGTCTGTGACTGGATAAAGCCCACTGCGTGGGCGAAACGTTGTCAATAAAGGATCACATTACACTGCTTATGTGTTTATTTTTTCAAATACAAATATAACTACGAGAAATACAACAGCTACGAATACAACAACTACAAACACAGATACAACAAATACAACAGTTTTAATACAATGTTTTCCTTCTATAATCTCTCATGTTTGTTCCTTAGTTATCTAATTTCCTTCCTCTATTTCGAAGAGTTTTTGACAGTTTGTGTCTTAGAAACTGACAGTTTGTGTCTTAGAAACTGACAGTTTGTGTCCTAGAAATTAACAGTTTGTGTCTTAGAAACTGACAGTTTGTGTCTTAAAAACTGACAGTTTGTGTCTTAGAAACTGACAGTTTGTGTCTTAGAAACTGACAGTTTGTGTCGTAGAAACTGACAGTTTGTGTCTTAGAAACTGACATTTTGTGTCTTAGAAACTGACATTTTGTGTCTTAGAAACTGACATTTTGTGTCTTAGAAACAGACAGTTTGTGTCTTAGAAACTGACATTTTGTGTCTTAGAAACTGACATTTTGTGTCTTAGAAACTGACATTTTGTGTCTTAGAAACAGACAGTTTGTGTCTTAGAAACTGACATTTTGTGTCTTAGAAACTGACAGTTTGTGTCTTAGAAACTGACATTTTGTGTCTTAGAAACTGACATTTTGTGTCTTAGAAACTGACATTTTGTGTCTTAGAAACTGACATTTTGTGTCTTAGAAACAGACAGTTTGTCTTAGAAACTGACATTTTGTGTCTTAGAAACTGACAGTTTGTGTTTTAGAAACTGACATTTTGTGTCTTAGAAACTGACAGTTTGTATCTTAGAAACTGACATTTTGTGTCTTAGAAACTGACAGTTTATAATAGAAATTGGCAACTTGAAATTGAGTGTTTCTTAGAAATTCCTGTTTTATAATTCAATGTCTATTGTTTGTCCGGTGTAATATATAATATCCACATTTGCTGTTCCAGATTCCTGTAGCTTTTGTTGTGTTTGGAGAGGCGGTTTTTGAAGGCTTTTGTCAGTGGGTCTTGTAGTGCTGTTGTCTCTCAGAACTCCTGCAGATGTTTGATCTTCCTGGAGCTTTTGTTACATCTGGATGTTGTAGGAGTTTTATGACTTTTCTTGTTCTGAAAGTCTGTTGTTACTGCAGTAACTGTTGGTCTGTTGTTACTGCAGTAACTGTTGGCCTGTTGTTACTGCAGTAACTGTTGGTCTGTTGTTTCTGCAGTAACTGTTGGTCTGTTGTTACTGCAGTAACTGTTGGTCTGTTGTTATTGCAGTAACTGTTGGTCTGTTGTTACTGCAGTAACTGTTGGTCGTTGTTACGCAGTAACTGTGGTCTGTTGTTACTGCAGTAACTGTTGGTCTGTTGTTACTGCAGTAACTGTTGGTCTGTTGTTATTGCAGTAACTGTTGGTCTGTTGTTACTGCAGTAACTGTTGGTCTGTTGTTACTACAGTACCTGTTGAACTGTTGTTACTACAGTAACTGTTGGTCTGTTGTTACTACAGTACCTGTTGAACTGTTGTTATTACAGTAACTGTTGGTCTGTTGTTATTGCAGTAACTGTTAGACTGTTGTTATTGCAGTAACTGTTGGTCTGTTGTTACTGCAGTAACTGTTGGTCTGTTGTTACTACAGTACCTGTTGAACTGTTGTTACTACAGTAACTGTTGGTCTGTTGTTACTACAGTACCTGTTGAACTGTTGTTATTACAGTAACTGTTGGTCTGTTGTTATTGCAGTAACTGTTAGACTGTTGTTATTGCAGTAACTGTTGGTCTGTTGTTACTGCAGTAACTGTTGGTCTGTTGTTATTGCAGTAACTGTTGGTCTGTTGTTACTGCAGTAACTGTTGGTCTGTTGTTACTGCAGTAACTGTTGGTCTGTTTTTATTGCAGTAACTGTTGGTCTGTTGTTACTGCAGTAACTGTTGGTCTGTTGTTACTGCAGTAACTGTTGGTCTGTTGTTACTACAGTAGCTGTTGGTCTGTTGTTACTGCAGTAACTGTTGTTGTTACTACAGTAGCTGTTCGTCTGTTGTTAATGCAGTAACTGTTGTTACTACAGTAACTTGTTGTTACTACATCAACTGTTGGTCTGTTGTTACGACAGTAGCCGTTGGTCTGTTGTTACTACAGTACCTGTTGAACTGTTGTTATTAGAGTAACTGTTGGTCTGTTGTTATTGCAGTAACTGTTAGTCTGTTGTTATTGCAGTAACTGTTGGTCTGTTGTTACTGCAGTAACTGTTGGTCTGTTGTTATTGCAGTAACTGTTGGTCTGTTGTTACTGCAGTAACTGTTGGTCTGTTGTTACTGCAGTAACTGTTGGTCTGTTGTTACTGCAGTAACTGTTGGTCTGTTGTTACTGCAGTAACTGTTGGTCTGTTTTTATTGCAGTAACTGTTGGTCTGTTGTTACTGCAGTAACTGTTGGTCTGTTGTTACTGCAGTAACTGTTGGTCTGTTGTTACTGCAGTAACTGTTGGTCTGTTGTTACTACAGTAGCTGTTGGTCTGTTGTTACTGCAGTAACTGTTGGTCTGTTGTTACTACAGTAACTGTGGGACTGTTGTTACTACAGTAACTGTTGGACTGTTGTTACTACAGTAACTGTTGGACTGTTGTTACTACAGTACCTGTTGAACTGTTGTTACTACAGTACCTGTTGAACTGTTGTTACTACAGTAACTGTTGGACTGTTGTTACTACAGTAACTGTTGGACTGTTGTTACTACAGTAACTGTTGGACTGTTGTTACTACAGTAACTGTTGGACTGTTGTTACTACAGTAACTGTTGGACTGTTGTTACTACAGTAACTGTTGGTCTGTTGTTACTACAGTAACTGTTGGACTGTTGTTACTACAGTAACTGTTGGACTGTTGTTAGTACAGTACCTGTTGGACTGTTGTTACTACAGTACCTGTTGGACTGTTGTTACTACAGTACCTGTTGGACTGTTGTTAGTACAGTACCTGTTGGGCTGTTGTTACTACAGTACCTGTTGAACTGTTGTTACTACAGTACCTGTTGGACTGTTGTTACTACAGTACCTGTTGGACTGTTACTACAGTACCTGTTGGACTGTTGTTACTACAGTACCTGTTGAACTGTTGTTACTACAGTACCTGTTGGACTGTTGTTACTACAGTACCTGTTGGACTGTTGTTACTACTGTACCTGTTGGACTGTTGTTACTACAGTACCTGTTGAACTGTTGTTACTACAGTACCTGTTGGACTGTTGTTACTACAGTACCTCTTGGACTGTTGTTACTACAGTACCTGTTGAACTGTTGTTACTACAGTACCTCTTGGACTGTTGTTACTACAGTACCTGTTGGACTGTTGTTACTACAGTACCTGTTGGACTGTTGTTACTACAGTACCTGTTGGACTGTTGTTACTACAGTACCTGTTGGACTGTTGTTACTACAGTACCTGTTGAACTGTTGTTACTACAGTACCTGTTGGACTGTTGTTACTACAGTACCTCTTGGACTGTTGTTACTACAGTACCTGTTGAACTGTTGTTACTACAGTACCTCTTGGACTGTTGTTACTACAGTACCTGTTGGACTGTTGTTACTACAGTACCTGTTGGACTGTTGTTACTACAGTACCTGTTGGACTGTTGTTACTACAGTAACTGTTGGTCTGTTGTTCCTACAGTTCCAGTAACAGGTTGGTCTGTTGTTCCTACAGTTCCAGTAACTGTTTGTCTGTTTTTACAACAGTTCCTGTTGATCTGTTGTTACTCCAGAACTTTCCAAATACCTGTTTGATGACTTGTGTGTGTGTGTGTGTGTGTGTGTGTGTGTGTGTGTGTGTGTGTGTGTGTGTGTGTGTGTGTGTGTAAACAGTGTTTGACGTCACGTGTCCGTTAAGAGACAAAAACAGAGAAAGGGAAGATGTAAACCAAGGTTGTTTGCAACACAACACTCTCCTGCAACACAAAACACACTGGTAGCACAGTGCTGCAACACACTGGTAGCACAGTGCTGCAACACACTGGTAGCACAGTGCTGCAACACAACACACTGGTAGCACAGTGCTGCAACACAACACACTGGTAGCACAGTGCTGCAACACAACACACTGGTAGCACAGTGCTGCAACACAACACACTGGTAGCACAGTGTTGCAACATAACACACTGGTAGCAGTGCTGCAACACAACACACTGGTAGCACAGTGCTGCAACACAACACACTGGTAGCACAGTGCTGCAACACAAGA